>APFE030206529.1:38648-49017 GCA_000404065.3 Pinus taeda | reverse complement strand
CTTCAACATCAAATTAGAATCATGGTGAAGAAGAAACCCATGAGGCACCAGAAGAACAGATAAGGATAGAAGAAACGACTCCATCTAGGTACGTTCAAAAGAATCATCCAGAAACTCAAATTTTGGGATAGAAAGAGGTAGGTGTACAAACAAGAAGAACAATTTCAGAAGCTTCCAGCTATCTAGCATTGCTCTCCTCCACCGAACCACAAAATGTAAAAGAGGCATGCAAAGATGAATGTTGGGTCAACGCAATGGAGGAAGAACTTGAACAGATTGAAAAGAATAACACTTGGGAGTTGGTTCCTAGACCAAAAGATAAGAATGTCATAGGGACAAAATGGATTTTCAAAAATAAGCTAAATGAAAATGGCGATGTGGTTAGAAACAAGGCAAGGCTTGTTTGTAAAGGGTATGCACAACAATAAGGTATAGACTTTGAAGAAACTTTTGCTCTAGTTACTGGACTTGAGGCTATAAGAATGTTGCTTGCTCTCACTATCTTTCAGAAGTTCAAAGTATTTCAGATGGATGTGAAATCTGCCTTTCTGAATGGAGACTTGGATGAAGAAGTATATATCGAGCAACCAGATGGGTTTATCCTTGGAAATGATCCAAAAACTTGTATGTAGACTTAAAAAGGCTCTTTATGGCCTTAAACAGGCTCCAAGGGCTTGGTATTATCGGTTGGATAAGTACCTTCATCAACAAGGTTTTTTAAAAGGATCAATAGATAGCAATCTATATATAAAAATTGACAAGGATAAATTACTAATACTTGTTGTGTATGTTGATGATATCATTTTTGGTAGCAATGAGGAAAACATGAGCCAAAACTTTGCCTTGGTGATGCAAAAAGAATTTAAAATGTCTTTGCCTGGTGAGCTCACATATTTTCTTGGTTTACAGGTTCAACAAAACAAAGACGGTATCTTTTTATCCCAAACCAAGTACCTGAAGCAGATCTTGAAGAAATATGGCATGGAAGATTCGAAACCGGTATGTACCCCTATGGTAACAAGATGCAGCCTCAGCGCTAATGATGAATCAGTAGCAGTACATCAACCAACCTATAGATCCATGATTGGCAGTTTACTCTATCTGATAGGTACTCGGCCAGACATCATGCATGTAGTGGGAATAGTTGGAAGATTTCAGGCAAATCCAAAGGAAGCACACCTTCAGGCCGTTAAGAGAATTTTCAAGTATCTTCAAGGGACTCAAAACTATGGTTTATGTTATCGTAGAGATAAATATCTCACACTTCATGCATATACGAATGCAGATTGGGCAGGAAGCGTGGATGACAGGAAAAGCACTAGTGGTGATGCATTCTTCATGGATCCTAGATTAGTATCTTGGTTCAGCAAGAAACAAAGTTCCATTGTATTATCTACAGCTGAAGCAGAATATGTAGCTGCTGCATCTTGCTGCAGCCAACTTCTTTGGATGATGCAAACATTTTAATACCTTCAAATCACTTGCACTCCACCTATTTCCATTTTGTGATAATACAAGTACAATCAATATTTTAAAGAACCCTGTCATGCATTCAAAGACTAAGCACATACCTATCAAGTATCATTTTCTCTGGGAACAAGTGCTTGAACAAAAGGTCAATTTGGAGTATGTTCCATCTAAGGAACAAGTTGCTGATATACTCACCAAACCACTGCCCAGGGAGACATTTGAATACCTCAGACAGAAGCTGGGGGTAGTTGATGCATCATCTTGCTGTTGAATCTTGTCTGTTTCAGAAGGAAAATGGCTGTACGCGTGTTTCATGAGCAGGATCCGCGTACATACACTGGTTTATGAAGATACCGTCGCGTATATGTTGGTTAGAACACAATCAGTGGGTCAGGCTTAGGATGAAAAGAGTCTGATATGAGTCTGATAGAGACCATCTGGCATAGGTTCAGGGGGAGCATATATTCTTCTAATAATGCATTGTTGGCATTATCTTAGAAGATATTGTTTCAGATTCACAGTTGTTTTGATTTTAGGTGGAATATCTACAGAGGGAGAATAAGGTTGCTGGTATGAATAATGATTGACAGATACTGCTGATGATAATTGTTGATAACTATCATTGTCTTGTTGTAGATATTTCGTCTCTATGTCATGCATTTCTTTTCTTATCAAGGTCATGTAACAGCCTATCTTGGTTTCCCCACTATGCTTGGGATGGATGAAGTAATGTTCTTGTTTTATCAAGTGTAAATTCTTGATGTATCCCCACTTGGTTGGTTGGAAGAGTCAATATTGGTATTTTCCCACTTGATTGGGATATGGATGTATGTATGAGTCTCTAGTGATAGGAAGGTCATTTATGACGTATAAAGTCATGTTTCTTTTGAATGACATCTTCTTGTAGACCTTTCCTACAGTCAAGGGGAGCACAACAGAACAAAGTATTCAACATGTACTCAGGGGGAGCATAACCCTTTACCCTTGATGTCAAAGGGGGAAGATAATTTTGAGTGACTTGGGGTTGCCATCAAGTCCAAACGAGAAGATTGTTAGAATTATGACACAGGTTTGGCTCTATGGCACAGGTGTTGTCCTTGATGGCAACTCACTCAAATGGCAAATCATAGCTCAAGCACTCAGAATGGAAGAAAATAAGGTATACACAGGTTCCTCTCAGCAAAAGTCGCATATACACGCGGGATCACCGATCAAAAGTCGCGTATATGTATGCACGCACCTTCATGCAAAGAAAAGCACGTACATGAGGGAGAATCTATGGTATTTAGTCCGACATATTTGAACCTATGGTTATGGTCCTTGGTATAGCATCCAAGTGTTGAATCGAAGTATTGGGTCCCTAGTATTGATTCTATAATGGTTTTGGACCATGGTTTGAGTAAGGCCTAAGACTATAAAAAGGGAAGGAGATCATTTGGCAAGGGTATCAACTAAGTGTCGAATATCTTAAGAAGAGAAAAATTTGGAATACTTGTGACTGGTGTATGGTCTAAACCAAGGAGGAACCTGAGCGCTAAAGGATGGATAAGTTCTATTGATGGATTAAGACTTTATGGCTTGAATAGTAGTATCTTTGTAATCTTTGATCTGTTATAATTGGTGCATGATTAGATCTATAATTCTGATAATCTAGGTATAACTGATGTTTGATTAAGTAAAAGGATAAATTATCTTTTATAGATCTATATGCAAGTTTGACGTGGCATAGGTGCGTATACACGCAGGTTCAACATCTGAAGAAGGTGTATACACTGGTTGGAATGTATACAACTGGGTATGTATGCAGGTTTCAGCATAGTGAAGTAGCGTACATTTCATGAAATATGCTTTAGCTGTTTCTATTTATTGTTGCAGTGTTCTGGGTTTATAATTGGTGTCTGGTTACTGTTACTATTTTCTGGTTATAACATTCTGAGAAATGTTTGGTTGATTCTATGTTGGGTTGTACAAAGGAGATGGATTGTTGCAGATATACTTGATGATATTCAAGGATCCAGTCTGAAAATTTATGAAATGTGGTCCTTGGAAGAAAAGATAAGGTTGTAGCCTTCTGTAGGTAGAAGCTTGTGTACTGCTATAAAGCTAAGGGGGTTGTAGCCCCCTTCTAGGTGAAGCTGGAGAAAGAGAGAAGGTTGTAGCCTTCTGCAGGTAGCAGCCTGCGTACTGGTATAAGACTGCACCAATACAGAATCATTGTAAAAAGAAGTTTCTAATTGAAAGAAGATAGAGACAAATTGTACTAGGTGGTTTACACCCACATTGGGTTTCCACCTTATATCTTGTGTTCTTATGTGTGACTATCTGCATTATTTTTTTGTTCCTGGTTAATTTTTATATGGTTCTGACATCAGCATTTGAATAATAATTAAATTATAAGTTATACGCTATTTTCCTTAACCGAAGTTACGTATATACGCTGGTCTCGCTAACCTAAGAAGCGTATACAAATCTGTGTATGAATTGAAAAATAATTGACCTGATAATACTTATTCACCCCCCCTCTTAGTATTATTTCCAGCAATTGGTATCAGAGCAGGTCCTTTAGAAGAATCTTGACTGCTTGAAGGAAGATCTATCATAATGAGCAACTCTGAGAGAGAGGCATCCATCAGGCCACTAATTTTTTATGGGAGCAACTTCATCTATTGGAAGGTAAGAATCACATCCTATCTTCAATCTCTTGGTACAGAAGTTTGGGATATTGTGGAAACATGATATACATTTCCATCAGTAACTCCTACAGATACAGATGGTAAGAAGTAGTATGAAACAAATGCAAATGCTGTCAATACTCTATTAGGGAGTCTATCAAAATCAGAATTCATCAAGGTTATGCAGCTCAAAGCCGCAAAAGAAATATGGGACAAGATCATTCTGAGCTATGAAGGAGATGATCAGGTAAAACAAGAAAAACTACAAACTCTTAGAATTCAATATGAAAGTCTCAGAATGCACAAGGATGAAAGTGTGGCTAACTATTTCCTACGTATAGATGAGATTGTAAATTGTATCAAAAACTTGGGTGAAGAAATAAAAGAATTTGTTTTGGTTGAAAAGTTTCTAAGATCTTTGTCTTCTAAGTTTGATTCAAAAGTTTCTGCCATAGAAGAAAACCAGGATCTACAGAGCCTTACAATGTCTCAATTGTATGAAATTCTAACTGCTTACGAAATGAGAAAAGGCGGACTATCGGACAGGAGAGAAGCCGCATTCAAAGCCTCAAGAAAAGGAGATTACTATGAACCGGGATACATGTTTGAAGAAGAGTAAGAATCAAACTTTGTTAAGAACCTTCAACGGGGAACTGGAAGATTCAAAGGTAGGTTGCCTTTCAAATGCTTTGCTTGTGGAGGAGTCGGTCATTATGCTACAAAGTGTCCTTATAAAGATAAACTAGACAAAGGTAAGGAACCTGTTAGATTGAACAAAAAATAGAATGTAAGTAAAAAGAGCTATTATACTCATGAAGACAGTGATGGACTTTCAAATAGTGATGAAGATGAACAAGGTAATGATGATAGACTTTTGATGGCCTTTGAAGATGATGATTTTTTGGATGCTATAAATGAAGAAGGCCTTTATGAAGAAATTTCTAAACTTAAAATTTGTTTAGAAGAAAAGAATATGATCAAAGATACACTGACATTCCAACTTGCTGAAAGAGATAAACACAATGAAGAGTGAGAACGTGAAATTGTGAGACTTAGAAAAGAAATTGAGAAAACAAAAGCTCTCAATCTTAGATTTTCTAAAGGATCTGAAACTTTAGATGAAATTATCAAAGTGCAGCGTTCTCCTATAATTAAGACATGTCTCGGATATTCTAAAGAAAGATCTCAAGCACATAAGCAAGCACAGAAGCCATCCACCTCCAAAAGTTATGTTGATGTAGCAAGGAAAAATGAACAGGTTGACAATCGATAGCAAAAGCATAATGCAGATCATCAGGTAAATCAGGGACAATTTGCTTCAAGAATGAACAAAGATTATCAAATAAATCGGGAGCAGTCTACTTCAAGGATAAATATAAGCTTCAACCAACCACAGGTAAATCATTCTCAATTTTCCTCAAGAATGGATGTCAATAGAAACTACAATTATTTGGTTGGTAGGTTTGATAATCGCATGAATTTCTTCAATGGCCAATGTTTCTCTTGTCATAACTTTGGTCACAAAGCTGCTCAATGCGTTGCCTACAAGACTATCATGACCAAGGAAGCTCAAAAACAAAGGAGTATGATGGGGATCATGAAAATGACCTACAATAACTTTTCTGCTCTTGAAAATGAAATAGAATGTTCTATTTGTAACAACTTCGGTCATGAAGATTCTGAATGCAGGAGTAGGTTTCAGCAAACAACTCGGAAGGAGCAAGCTTCATTAACTCCCAAAACATGGAGAAAGAAAGAACCACAACCAGAAAGATGTGGGATAGCCTTATATGCAGAAGGATAGGAAAATTAGTGGTACATTGACAGTGATTGCTCGAAACATATGACAGGTGATAAAGAAAAACTCCAGTCATATAGTGCCTTAGAAAAAGAAAAGAAACTCTCATTTGGAAATGACACCCCAACACTCATAAAATGTAAAGGTTCTGTTCGTTTGAAAGAAGAGGTCAAAGCTGGAAATGTTATGTATGTTGATGGCTTAAAGCATAATCTATTGAGTTTCAGTCGAATGTGTGATCAAGGAACTAAGGTAATATGGATGTATTGTTCGTGAGCTTGATACAAGAAAAACAATGATCAAAGGCATAAGAACTCCAAATAATTTATACATATTCAAAGAAGGACAACAACAATGCTATCTAAGCAAGAATGTTGAACACTGGCTATGGCAGAGAAGATTGGAGCATCTAAGCTTCTCTCAGATAAGGAAAGCATGCAAATATCAGGCAGTTCGTGATCTTCCTGACATTAGAATTCCAGACAATACAATATGCAAATCATGTTAGTTTCGTAAACAAACTAGAACTAATTTCCCTGAAAAGGAAGGATCATCTAGTAGGCCACTTGAACTTGTCCATACTGATATATGTGGTCCAGCTAGGAAGAGGTCACCTCGTGGAGAAGAATACTTCATATTGTTCATTGATGAATTTTCAAGGATGTGTTGGATAGGACTCATGAAGTATAAAGATGAAGCCTTTGGAAAGTTAAAATCATTCAAAGCCTTGGTTGAAAATGAATCAGATCGTAGAATCAAATGCGTCAGATTTGAACGAGGAGGGGAATTTACCTCAGATGAATTTTTCGATTTTTATGAAGAACATGGAATAAGAAGGGAATTCTCTACTGCACGGACTCCTCAACAAAATGGAGTAGTGAAAAGGATGAACAGAATGGTTCAACGAATGGCTCGTGCTATGCTTGATGAATCTAGAACTCCCGCGACCTTCTGGGGTGAAGCTGCATTTGCTGCAGTTACTATTCTCAATAAGACAAACATCCGGGTAAACATCACTTAGACTCCTCATGAACTTTGGTAAGGTAAGACTCCCACAGTAAAATACTTCAAAATTTTTGGAAGCAAATGATACATCAAAAGGACTCATGAAAATCTTGGCATGCTTGAACCTAGAGCAAATGAAGGCATTCTCCTTGGTTACTCTCCCCACAGCAAAGCATATAAGTGTTACAATAAAAGACTTGGAAAAATTGTTGAAAGTATTGATGTAGTGGTTGATGAAGAAGGAAACAATCCTAGACAAGTAAAATCTGAAGAATTTGAAGATGATGATGAGGACTATCCTTCAACATCAAATCAAAATCATGATGAAGAAGAAACCCATGAGGCACCAAAAGAACAGATAAGGATAGAAGAAAAGACTCCATCCAGGTACGTTCAAAAGAATCACCCAGAAACTCAAATTTTGGGACAGAAAGAGGCAAGTGTACAAACAAGAAGAACCATTTCAGAAGTTTCAAGCTATCTAGCATTGCTCTCCTCCACCAAACCACAAGCATGCAAAGATGAATGTTGGGTCAAGGCAATGGAGGAATAACTTGAACATATTGAAAATAATAATACTTGGGAGTTGGTTCCTAGACCAAAGGATAAGAATGTCATAGGGACAAAATGGATTTTCAAAAATAAGCTAAATGAAAATGGAGATGTGGTTAGAAATAAGGAAAGACTTGTTTGTAAAGGGTATGCACAACAAGAAGGTATAGACTTTGAAGAAACTTTTGCTCCAGTTGCTAGACTTGAGGCTATAAGAATGTTCCTTGCCCTCTCTAGCTTTCAGAAGTTCAAAGTATTTCAGATGGACGTGAAATCTTCCTTTCTGAATGGAGAATTGGATGAAGAAGTATATATCGAGGTTCTTCTAATAATGCATTGTTGGCATTATCTTAGAAGATCTTGTTTCCGATTCATAGTTGTTTTGATTTTAGGTGGAATAGCTGCAGAGGGAGAACAAGGTTGCTGGTCTGAATAATGATCGACAGATGTTGCTGATGATAATTGTTGTTAACTATCATTGTCTTGTTGTAGATATTTCGTCTCTATGTCATGTATTTATTTTCTTATCAAGGTCATGTAACGGCCTATCTTGGTTTCCCCACTTGATTGGGAGATGGATGTATGTATGAGTCTGTAGTGATAGGAAGGTCATTTATGACGTATAAAGTCATGTTTCTTTTGAATAACATCTTCTTGTAGACCTTTCCTAGAGTCAGGGGGAGCACAGCAGAACAAAGAATTCAACATGTACTCAGGGGGACCATAACCCTTTGCCCTTGATTTCAATGGGGGAAGATGATTTTGAGTGACTTGGGGTTGCCATCAAGTCCAAAGGGGAAGATTGTTGGCATTATGACATAGGTTTGGCTCTATGGCACAGGTGTTGTCCTCGATGGAAACTCACTCAAATGGAAAATCATAGCTCAAGCACTTAGAAAATGAAGAAAATAAGGTATACACAGGTTCCTCTCAGCAAAGTCGCATATACACGCGGGATCACCGATCAAAAGTCACATATACGTATGCACGCACTTTCATGCAAAGAAAAGCACGTACATGAGGGAGAATCTATGGTATTTAGTCCGAAATATTTGAACCTATGGTTTTGGTCCTTGGTATAGCATCCAAGTGTTGAACCCAAGTATTGGGTCCCTAGTATTGATTCTATAATGGTTTTGGACCATGGTTTGAGTAAGGCCTAGGACTATAAAAAGGGAAGGAGATCATTTGGCAAGGGTATCGACTAAGTGTTGAGTATCTTAAGAAGAGCAAGATCTGGAATACTGATGATTGGTGTATGGTCTAAACCAAGGAGGAACCTAAGCGCTAAAACATGGATAAGTTCTATTGATGGATCAAGACTTTATGGCTTGAATAGTAGTATCTTTGTAATCTTTGATCTGTTATAATTCGTGCATGATTAGATCTATAAATCTCATAATCTGGGTATAACTGATGTATGATTAAGTAAAATGATAAATTAGCTTTTATAGATCTATACGCAGGTTTGGCATGGCATAGGTGCATATACACGCAGGTTTAGCATCTGAAGAAGGCATATACGTTGGTTGGAATGGATACAACCATGTATGTACACAGGTTTTTGCATAGTTAAGTAGCGTACATTTCATGAAATATGCTTTAGCTATTTTTGTTTATTGCTGCAGTGTTTTGGGTTTAGAATTGGTGTCTGGTTACTGTTATTGTTGTATGATTACAGCATTCTCAGAAATGTTTGGTTGATTCTATATTGGGTTGTACAAAGGAGATGGATTGTTGCAAATATACTTGATGATATTCATTGATCCAGTCAGAAAATTTATGAAACGTGGTCCCTGGAAGAAACGAGAAGGTTGTAGCCTTTTGTAGGTAGAAGCCTGTGTGCTGGTATAAAGCTAAGGGGGTTGTATCTCCCTTCCAGGTGAAGCTGGAGAATGAGAGAAGGTTGTAGCCTTTTGTAGGTAGCAGCCTGCTTACTGGTATAAGACTGCACCAGTACAGAATCATTGTAAAAAGAAGTTTCTAATTGAAAGAAGATAGAGACAAATTGCAGTTGGTGGTTTTCACCCACATTGGGTTTCCACCTTATATCTTGTGTTCTTGTGTGTGACTATATGCATTATTTTTTTGTTCCTGGTTAATGTTTATATGGTTTTGACATCAGCATTTGAAGAATAATTATATTATAATTTATACGCTAGTTTCCTTAACTAAAGTTGCATATATATGCTGGTTTCTCTAACGTAAGAAGCGTATACAAATATATGCATGAATTGAAAAATAATTGACCTGATAATACTGATTCACCCCCCCTCTAAGTATTATTTCTAATAGATTGTACACCCCCAAGTACACTCTCAATTCTTTGGACAGATGAAGATACTCCCAACAAGCCTGGCTTGTGGATATGATTCCAACTAGGGTATACTCTACAAATACCAAGATAGGGTGAGCTACAAATCCAACCCTATGGGTAACAGATAGGGGTAACACCCTATGGTCCAGATACAGATAGGGTAACGCCCTATTGTCCAGAATTACCTCAACCCTAGGAGCCCTCCATCTTGATTCCTCACCCTGGGAGCTCAAACAGGGTAGGAATAGTTGGCTCAATGTCCTCAATTATCTTTGCCCCTCATCCGGAGGGGATGCTCTTTGAAAACCAATAAATTTCTCTTTGGTAATGAATTTGTTAGAATATATGCAATCTGCTTACCTCAATAGAATTTGTTTCATGTTCATACAGAACATTTAATCAAATATCATGTCAAATCATATATAATCACATAAATTACAAAAGGATACCATAATCATCCTCCCTCCCAAGGAGGTGCCCACTGAAAGCTTCAGGTTGTTTCAAACAATTGCATTGTTTCAATATATGAGAGTATATTGATCCCAACTATATATA
>APFE030206529.1:598-38222 GCA_000404065.3 Pinus taeda | reverse complement strand
CAAATCATGCTCAAAAAACTCTCTAAGGAGCTTCTGTATCATGCCTCACAACTAGCCATGCTAGGAGCATCATGATCAACCTCGGTCATGCTATGGACTTCTAATCCAAGATATCATGGCTGATTTGGTACTAAGCAACATCCAAATGTGCTTATCAAAAATAAGCTCAAATATCAACAATACATATATGCAGACACATACCATAGAAGAAATATCTCATTCTCAAGATATAATACCTCACATAGATATTTCAAATCATGCTCGATGGAAAATCTGAGTGAAGTAGCTAAATCATGAATTTATTCAGGTTTAATGCACATCATATGTATACATATGGCTGTTCAAAAATAGAATCAATAATACTTCAATCAACTGTCGGATGCCATGCCGAGTTTAAAAAAATCTTTGAACTTCAAATCAATGTGTCAAGGATTTATAAAAACATTTTCAAATAGCTTTGCAATATGGAATTTCTTTCCCAAATTCTAGAAATCAATTCATCATGCCATGATACATCATTTTGGCCTTCAAAATCCATCTCCCTTTGATTTAGATCATTAGAGGCTCATCACGTGTCACAAGTAGATCATTAGGATACAAGATCAAAACCATAACCAATATCAATATCAATGCCATACCTTGGAATTCATCGTTCTAACTTCATCAGGTAATTGTCATAAATCAATGTTGTATCATTATATCAATAAAATCATCTCGTCAGAATTTAAAAGCTAGATTATGACCATAATTAAAGTCATCATTATCATAATACTAATAATTTCAACCAAGAGATAGGTAGATACCATATCAAGTTTATATCATATCAAAAAGTTGTAATCAACCATAAAATATAGCTCTGAGGCTTCATCAAGTCATTCTCATAACTCATTCTCCTAATCATAATACAAGTCATCATTTCATTAGGTGCAAATGTATACATCAAGGATGAGTCATGTAGGTTCCATTTTTTTTTTCATGCCAAATCAAAACTATCATTCTTTCAACCATTGTGCTAAGAACAAGGAGGCCAATATCTGAATACCCACATAAGTCATCATTCCCACATAGTGTTGATATCACGAAAAATCAACAATTGTCAAATCAGATCACTAGACATCAGGTCTAGTCCAAATTACTATTGCAGAGAGATATATAGTCAAAGCACATATCAATCATCAATTCTTATTGTCAAGCATTATGTAAAAACACTTTTCATATATACCAGTAATGCCAAATCATGTCAACCTCTTATAGCACAAACATAGTGACACATCTATATGTATGTCCTGGTCACTTGCAAACACAAGTTCAGTCTACATGTTTATGTTATGGAAAACATTCAAGCTTTTCCTCCTTGTAAATCTTGTTATTTGGAACACATATATCTTCCAAGTGACAATACCTAATTATATGATTGACAATTTAACCCAACAACTTTAGAAATTAGTTGACAATGGTAGAACATGTTAGAGATACTTTGATTCATAATTCAAACAGCTTCAGAAAGATTGGGATGATGGTCAATAACAGTCAAACCTATGGTTGCTGACTACAGGTTAGCATGAGAGTGAATTTAGCTACCTGGACATCGTATAGGCCTTAGCATGCATGCGTCCAGGGATGAGATCTCCTATATCTGTGACTGCATCTAGAGTGGAAACCCTAATTCCTATACGGGCTTCAGATCTAAGACTCTATTGCATATCAATACTTTCAGATGCACATAAATCATATTTCTGTAGCATAGAATACAAATAGTAATAAGGCTAACAATATTGAGAGGAGATTCTCCCTCTGACTGGGGATTTTCATCATTCATATTCATTCATGTAAGAAACCTCTCTCAACTTGATTCATGCAACAATAGATCTATTAGATCATAAACATATGTCTATTAGTATCATGAAATCAATCTTTCATCAGAGGTTTAGACTTAAAGTAGCAGATAGATGTAGTATCATATCTCAAATATTATGAACACTATAGGATTTTATGTCAAGCCACTCCATCAAGTTACTGCATCCAGTTTAACCATCTGCCATCAAGATAAGACCATAGGTAGTACAAGGTCTAAAATAAATCTTACACTTATACCTCTCACATCAAAGTTATCATGATCTTCATGACCAATGAGATCAAATTAGGTCATTCAATAAAGCTTTATAAAAAAAAAAAGAGTGTCAATCATGTTGATCACAAATATTACTAGCAGACTCATGAATAAGAGTTAATGAACTATCCTTATATATGAAATCCATCACAACAAGCATCAAGAATATCATATACTAGAGTGAAGGTGCTAGCCTTCTTTATAGGATCAAGATGTCCAACAGATAGATCATAGATGTTAGAAAAACATAAAGTGTACCAATGTATCAACATTATATAGCCTCATAGAATTCAATACTAGGAGTAACATTTCATTATAGGAGACATAGATCCAAGTCACTTTCATAGACATGTATGAGCCACTAAATAAATAAACATTATCATCATACCTTAGGGCTTACCAAGCTAATAGCTGAAACATACAATGCATACCTTGTGGTATTACCTGTGCACCTTCTCATTAGACATAGGCTGCTTGAAGCGCTTTGACATATTTTCATCAAGTAACTCTTTATCTATTTCTAGATTTTCATCTCAAAGTGATCCAAAAGAAGGATATACACATCTCATCTCATCAAGGAGGTAAGAAACATCCATATACTTAAATACATATGTAGGATGTACAAGCAATAAACATAATCATCAAATCTAACAAGTAAGAAGCATCATAAGTCATAAATACTTATCTTCAATTAGAGGCGATCGTCGCCCTCTTGAACCAAGTCTACTAGGGATCATTCCATATAGGGCTTCATGTCTCATATAATTTCCATAAATAAGGTTTCTCCAACCATAGCCTCATATAATCCATCAAACCCTAATCATCAAGATGCCTAGGGTTATCTTCAAAGACAAGAATTATTTTAGCTCTCCACCATCCTCTTCTTGCTTCCATCAAAGGTGTCACCATCGGGGTGATCTCCATGAATTTTCTTCAACCCAACTTTGATACCATGTTAATTTTTCATAGGGAAGCATTGTTCTTTGCTATGATAGTTTCATTTCATCATTAATACATTAAGTTCACCCCATATCATCATTACATGATTATACAGATCTACACCATTATACATCAACATATGCAATTATATAGAAAGAAACAAAATCACCATCAACATCAATGCAATGGAATATAAAAGGAATAGTAGAAGAAAGCATGTACATAGATAAAGACACTAGGATTGATCCAAGACCAGCGAAAAGCCCACTCTGGGGAAACCCTTGCAAATATTCTTCTTCTTAGATTGTCATCAAATGATGCAAAAAAAGAGAGTACAATGATCCATAAATTTGCCTATGTAGCAAAACAATAATGATATCTATGAAACATATCTAATCATGCTAGGAATAAAAATCCTCACATTGATGTCTATAATGTGATGTCACAAACTGATGTCAACAGATGTATACTTTTGTCATTGTGCCGAACACTGTTGAACATTGTTGTTATTGTAAACGATCCCAATACATATATTTGCAGCGAAAAATAACAAATAAAATCTACAAATCTATACAACAGTAGAGAACAACCTAGATATACCATGTCACTGAAGTCAACTGAAATCAAGATGTCAAACCCTAGATCTGAACTATGTTTGCTCTCATCACAATTGTCTGTGTTCGAACGAAACTCTCAGGTCGCTCTCTCGGATACTATGTGCGAGCGACTGTGACTACAGTGTCACTCTTAGGAAGCCTTCATGCATGAAACTGTGGAATAATATAATTGAAACCTAGAGTTTCTCCCTTATTAAGATGTTCGAGCGAGTGAGACATCATGGTCACTCCCAGGACTACTCTGCATGAGCGATCGGGAACCAGAACCTTCTAATCTGCCTCTGAACCCAGAGTCACTCCCATAAGCCTCTGTGCCAGCATCGAAAGGTATATAGTTTCTCTCATAGGCTTATGTTCCAACGTGCAAGGACTAGAATTCTCTATTCTGTGCCAGTGATCGAGATCCAAAAGACCCTAACCTAGAGCAAACCTTTCACCCGTGATTTCAGTCCCTTGAGTGAACTCCTTCCGTCAAACATGTGTGAGCCAAGAAAAAAAAGAATAGAAGATGTGTCCAAATGATCTTTAGGTCTCTTTTATTTATAGGATTTCCTGAGGGTTCACTTGGGGTTAAGACTGACTGGAGTAGTTACTCATGTGGTTAGGGCCGACCCATTCCATAACACATGTATGAATAAAATAATTCATAACTCAACTTCTGCTTAACCAATTTGTGTGATCTTTAAGTCAATTTTGGTCCTATCGAAAAGAGGAATCTAATGCAATCATCATCTTGATCATTTGGGCTTTCCAAGTTGGAATTTTACCATAGTTGCAAAAATTAACAATGGGTTGCATGTGTGATTTCTTTGCTGGGAGGTGAATGAATGGTACATGCATTTATTTATTTTGGTTCATTTGCTGTCATTGGCATAGGTTTTTCCTAGTTCGACAATGGTTTCAAATTTGCCTTGCCATTTCCTAGATAGCCATGGTGTGACAAGATTCTTTTATTGGTTGAGGTTTGGATTATTAGAAGTTTTTGGAACCAAATTCCCAAGGATTGGGGGTGGAGGTGGTTTAATCTATGGGAAGCCCTATAAAGGTGGGTGGAGATAGGAAAATTCGTCAAGGTAATGGCAAATAAATCCCGAGGCATCCAATCTAGTTTTGGGATTTGTGATCTCATGAATGGTTTTGGTAAGATTACTGTAGCATGAGGGTGGGTGTGGTTTAATCTCTAGGAATCCTTGGTTTTCTATGTCTTGAGATTCCAAATTCATGCTTGGAATATGGCATGGCGGTGATTGGATAAAAGAAAGAATTGGTTTAGCGTAATATATGGTTGGGTGGTATCTGGAAATCCATGACTTGGTTGGATTTTCGATAAGTTAATAGGAGCTATTTTCTTATTATAATCTATGGGAACTTGTAATTACTATTATGTGGATTCTATGGTTGTTCTATCATTGATGTAGGAGCATCAAGGGCATTTTTTTATTTTGTAAATATGTTAAAAGGGGGTGTGATGATTTTTAATATTTTATAAAATAGGAAAATTTGAGTATTTTTGTAAATATCTTTTTATTTAATAAACGGATATGAGGGAATTTAATTAGTGGAAGGATTTTAGGGATAAAGAGCTATCCTTTAGGGATGTTGAGATATTTAGGGGTTTGTTGAGGAATTGAGGGGATTGAGCATTTAATTTAATGATTTTTTTAAATTGTATAAATAGGAGTAAGTTTTGAGAGAAGAAGACAGGGAGATTGTGAGAGAATTGTGAAACTGAGAGTAGGCTTGAGCAGTAAGGTTGTAAGCCTTCAACAATTGTAAAGGGCCACAACATTGAAACATCTGGCCAGAAAAAGTTGTAAGTCATTGTTTTGTTTCAGTTTATATACATTGATTCGTTGTGAAATTATATATATTTCTGGTTAAATGGTAGAGGTATCGATTGTTAAAAATCGACCAAAGGAAGCCTGCAATAAGAGAAATTGTGATATCGATTTATATGTTCAAGCTAAAAAGATCGATATTTGTATAACAATTGTCCTCTGTATAATGAGCTTATCTATGTCAAGGGAGTAGTTATGTTAAATCGATCTGAATTTGATTATTAAGGGAAAGAGGAGAGTGCCAGTAATTGTGAAACCCGTTCTACATGTTTGATAAGTGTAAAAAAGTGTTAAACCTCTGCATAAAGAGGTATTTTAATACATTTTAAAATTCACAGTTTAGTGAGAAATCCAATGCGTTAAAATATGTTATGTTAGACTGAGTGATCAATAGCAGAAATCGCTATCTGTTGGTGCGTTGAGACCATTGTTGAACTGAAGGGAAAAAATCATATAATACTGTGAATTGAATGTGTTGAAGGAATGCAGGATCAGGTGTCAATTCTCTTGGCAGAGGATTAGATGAACGTCAATTGGATAATGATTTGGAAAGTAGACTTTATGAAAAGTGTTAAACTAAACATGGTATTTTTATATGTGTTAATGCAATTGTCATGCGGTAATACAGAATAATAGCAGTTTAAATCGATCTCATCCATAGAGGATTTTGATGCACTGTTTTATGTGGATCAGTATTTAAATTGTTAATTGCAGAAATCGATGGACTTATATTAGTTTGCAGCTTGTAAAAGTTTTTGAACAAAGCGCAAATTCGATTTAGTGGAAATTCGAAGCATCGATTATGAGTGCTGGAGGTTGAAAGTCAATTTTAGCAGAGAAAGAACCAGAACGCTGCAATAAAGCATTTGCAGAGTTGACAAAAGACCGAATTTGAGATTGGATGTGTAATTTCAAAAGCCGATTCATGCCATGATGCGCTGAAGGTAGCGAGCGGAGTTCACACATGAGGGAATATTGAAGGCGCTGAGACTTAAAGTCTTTGATTGATATTGGGGCAAGAACGCTCTTAGGAAAAGCGTTTTCAAGTATGAGTAGCATCGTTTCTAATTTAAATGAATAAATTGATGAGGCTGCGTTGAATTCAGTTAATTGAAGATTGACCATAGAAGTGATGATATAAAAAGGGTGGAATAGTATAATGCAGTCGGACATTTTAGAAGTTCAACACTGTTGAAGACATATATAGCTACTGCGGATGGAAGCATTGAATGCACAATTGAAATTTCCAGAGCAATAATGAATGATGAAGGCGCAATATGAAAATGAAGGCAGAGGAAGGTGTGTTGGCAAATAACGAATTGAGTAGTTAAGGTTGCAGCGTCCAAGGAGGTAAATAGAATGGCAGATCGTTGCAGATGGTACAGCGCTGGAATGAAGTTCATTCATGGTCAAAGATGCAGATATCCAAGTATGAAATTCAGATACAATTATCTGAATAAGACGCACATATAGATTGCCATTTTAATATCCGAACATTGTTATTAATTTGCAATGAATTGGAGTTCCATTATGAAGATGGTATTGAAAGCTGTGGCATGAAATGTTTGTAAAAACAAACCAAGGGCGCATTGGTTGATTTTGATCCATGTTAATTGGGAAGTGAGTTAAATGCATTCTTAAATGAGAAGCATTGGGAATTTAAAATAAAACAATGAAACTGATGGTTTTTTAAAAAAGTCTTTATAAGACTTGAACAAGGGATTTTTAATGCTATTGAACATGTTGAAAAGAAGATGGTTGGGTTGTGGGTTTTGAACCATTTGTTGAGGATAGTTTCTGGGAATTATTTTGATTTGAGTTTGCAAATAATTGAAAGATAAGTTTCTGCATATTAATTGAGATTGCCAGTGGGTGAAAATTGCCGTGTATTGAATTTTGAATTGGGTAATTGTTTGAGGCGCATGTTATCATATACATGAGTGTAGAAGATCCTGGAGATTGCAAGCTCTAGGCTTGCGTCAAATTTTGGTATCAGATCCAAGTTCTGTTGAAATGAAGAATGTTTTTTTGAAGACAGAAGGTTTGTTGAAGTGAATGTATAATGAAGATCAGATTTTAAATCTGAAATGCAGTATATACAATTGCAAGTGAACAAAATGCAGGCAAAGGAGATCAGATTCTAATCTGACAGTCAAGCAACCAGAATGCAGCTGAATGAAGGAAGAATCGTGCAGGTATTGGTTTTCTTAATTTTGAATTGGGTTTTACTGACAAGAAACAGATTGAGGATTGATGGTTGCAACAAAGAAGAAACTCAGCAAAGAAGGAATTATTGCTGACAGCTGAAGTTTGCCGGATAAAGCCAGAAGATTGGAAGAGAGGATCAGATTCTAAAATCTGATTGACAGTGAAATTTCACAGAGGAAGCATAAAGATTTGGCAGAACAAATTTGCAGAAGTGGTGAGATTCTTAAGGTAACTGAAGTGCAGGTGAATGGAAGGACAAGATCAGACAAGATCTTGGAGGTAAGATGATATGTTTTTGAAGAATAGAATATTGTAGTCTTTGCATTTAAATATCATTGCAACTAACAGATAAAGGAAGTTGGTGAAAGTTTCTAAGTGAAAACATAGAGGTGGCAGAACCTTGAGGAAATCCAATAGAGATTGGATAAGGAAGACAATTGTGAACAGGCAGGTGAGTTGAAGCCAGGAAGAGCAAAGAGAAGTGCTTAAAAGGAGGTTCCGGAGATTGAGAACCAATTGCTTGCCAAAAGACTGAGTGAGGAGAGCTTGGTGAGGTAAGTGGCGACAGGACATGACTTTCTACTAAAGAGGCTTTAGTGCAACTCACAGAGAAGTGAGTAAGGAACTCATAGAGATGGAAAGGATGATGACTAGTGACAGTCGTAACAAAGGTTTTGAAATAAATCACAGCAGAGGACAAAAGGAGAAGGGCGCCAAGGCAGTTGGCATACAGAGACAGTTAAGCAAAGAGGAATATGAAAGGGAGAAGGCTGAAATAGAAATTCAGCTTGAGGTGTTAATGGAGATGTTGCAAAGAAATGAGGTAGACCAGAAGCATGGTTATGTCATGAGAAAGAAGCTGAAGGGGCAGAGGCTACAAAAGAAGTGGAATCATCAGGTAAATATGCAGTTGATAAAGGAACTAAGGGAACTTTAATAGGTTATTGATGCCAGATAGAGGATAGAGAAGCTCGAAACAGTTGAGCTACAGCAAAATGAAGATGTTGAAGACGATGTTGAAGTTTCGATATGTTACCCAGAGAGTGGACCATTACTTTTTGAAAGTGATGAAGAACTGGAGGAGTTGAATCATATGAATGATTCAAAGCAGCCGGAAGATTTGATGACTGAAGCATCAAATAAGACCGTAAGGTCTTGTGATTTTAAAATTAATGATTTGTGTGTGATTGCAGGTTTGGGAGAAGAGGAAGAACATCTACTGGAGGATGTTAAGGAAGATTTGGCAGAAGAAAGATCATGTGAGGAAATGGAAGATCGTGTAAAATTTCCAAAGTCCACTCCAAGTAAAATTAGTGAGTTATATAGAGAATTGGACTTCCAAAGGAAGAAATTGGAAGAATAGAGTATGAATGTCCAGGATAGATTGCTGAAGAAGGATGACAAAGCGGTTGTCATAAATAATAATCAAAAAGAGATTGCATATGGAGAGCAAAGGAATGTTGCAGAGGGAAAGGAAGTTTGGGAGGCTACAACATTCATAATGACAGCGAGAGCAACATGTGAGGCAACATTTATGGTAACAGCAGCATAAAAGGTGATCAAAACAAGTGAAGAACAAGTAAGAATGAGAGTGCAGCAATCAAGAGATGGAAACAATCAGCAGACAGAGTACATACTGGACAGAGAAATTGAGTTGATAAGGAGTTTAATGATAAAAAAAATCCTAGAGAAAGACAACCGAAAGAAAGAAAAGGCGCGACAACAAGAGAATGACAGTGAAAGATTGCAAGAGCAGAGCAAGTGGAGCCCTACATCACAAAATATGGAAACCTGGAAGACAACGACAGATGACAACAGTAGTAAAGCAATTGACAAGCATGGGAAGATTACAAAATAAAATTTGGGATCTAGGAGGAGATATCCAGACTTATGACCAGGTGGTCATAAATTTTCTTACATGGGGAGTCTGATGCAGGAGCATCAAGGGCGTTTTTTTATTTTGTAAATATGTTAAAAGGGGGTGTGATGATTTTTAATATTTTATAAAATAGGAAAATGTGAGGATTTTTGTAAATATCTTTTTATTTAGTAAAAGGATATGAGGGAATTTAATTAGTGGAAGGATTTTAGGGATAAAGAGCTATCCTTTAGGGATGTTGAGAGATTTAGGGGTTTGTTGAGGAATTGAAGGGATTGAGCATTTAATTTAATGATTTTTTTAAATTGTATAAATAGGAGTAAGTTTTGAGAGAAGAAGACAGGGAGATTGTGAGAGAATTGTGAGACTGAGAGTAGGCTTGCGCAGTAAGGCTGTAAGCCTTCAGCAATTGTAAAGGGCCACAACATTGAAACATCTGGCCAGAAAAATTTGTAAGTCATTGTTTTGTTTCAGTTTATATACATTGATTCGTTGTGCAATTATATATATTTCTGGTTAAATGGTAGAGGTGTTGATTGTTAAAAATCGACCAAAGGAAGCCTGCAATAAGAGAAATTGTGATATCGATTTATATGTTCAAGCTAAAAAGATAGATATTTGTATAACAATTGTCCTCTGTATAATGAGCTTATCTATGTCAAGGGAGTAGTTATGTTAAATCGATCTGAATTTGATTATTAAGGGAAAGAGGAGAGCACCAGTAATTGTGAAACATGTTCTGCATGTTTGATAAGTGTAAAAAAGTGTTAAACCTCTGTGTAAAGAGGTATTTTAATACATTTTAAAATTCACAGTTTAGTGAGAAATCTAGTGCGCTAAACTCTGTTATCTTAGACTGAGTGATCAATAGCATAAATCGCTATCTGTTGGTGCGTTGAGACCATTGTTGAACTGAAGGGCAATAAGCGTATAATACTGTGAATTGAATGTGTTGAAGGAATGCAGGAACAGGTGTCGATTCTCTTGGCAGAGGATTAGATGAACGTCAATTGGATAATGATTTGGAAAGTCGACTTTATGAAAAGTGTTAAACTAAACAGGGTATTTTTATATGCGTTAATCCAATTGTCATGCGGTGATACAGAACAATAGCAGTTTAAATCGATCTCATCCATAGAGGATTTTGATGTGTTATTTTATGTGGATCAATATTTAAATTGTTAATTGCAGAAATCGATGGACTTATATTAGTTTGCAGCTTGCAAAGTTTTTGAACAAAGCGCAGATTCAATTCAGTGGAAATTCGAAGCATCTATTATGAGTGTTGGAGGTTGAAAGTCGATTTTATCAGAGAAAGAACCAGAACGCTGGAATAAAGCATTTGCAGAGTTGACAAAAGACCGAATTTGAGAGCGGATGTGTAATTTCAAAATGCGATTCATGCCATGATGCGTTGAAGGCAGAGAGCGGAGTTCACACATGAGGGCATATTGAAGGCGCTGAGACTTAAAGTCTTTGATTGATATTGGGGCAAGAACACTCTTAGGAAAAGTGTTTACAGGTATGAGTAGCATCGCTTCTAATTTAAATGAATAAATTGATGAGGCTGCATTGAATTCAGTTAATTGAAGATTGACCATAGAAGTGATGATATAAAAAGGGTGGAATAGTATAATGCAGTCGAACATTTTAGAAGTTCAACATTGTTGAAGACATATATAGCTACTATGGATGGAAGCGTTGAACGCACAATTGAAATTGCCAGAGAAATAATGAATGATGAAGGCGCAATATGAAAATGAAGACAGAGGAAGGTGTGTTGGCAAATAACGAATTGAGCAGTTAAGGTTGCAACGTCCAAGGAGGTCAATAGAATGGAAGATCGTTGCAAATGGTACAATGCTGGAATGAATTTCATTCCTGGTCAAAGATGCAGATATCTAGGTATGAAATTCAGATACAATTATCTAAATAAGGCGCACATATATATTGCCATTTTAAAATCCGAACAGTGTTATTAATTTGCAATGAATTGGAGTTCCATTATGAAGATGGTATTGAAAGTTGTGGCATGAAATGTTTGTAAAAACAAACCAAGGGCCCATTGGTTGATTTTGATCCATGTTAATTGGGAAGTGAGTTAAATCTTATTAAATGAGAAGCATTGGGGCTTTAAAATAAAACAATGAAACTGATGGTTTTTAAAAAACGTGTTTATAATGCAGTCGAACATTTTAGAAGTTCAACATTGTTGAAGGCATATATAGCTACTGTGGATGGAAGCGTTGAACGCACAATTGAAATTGCCAGAGAAATAATGAATGATGAAGGCGCAATATGAAAATGGAGACAGAGGAAGGTGTGTTGGAAAATAACGAATTGAGCAGTTAAGGTTGCAACGTCCAAGGAGGTAAATAGAATGGAAGATCGTTGCAAATGGTACAACGTTGGAATGAAGTTCATTCCTGGTCAAAGATGCAGATATCTAGGTATGAAATTCAGATACAATTATCTGAATAAGGCGCACATATATATTGCCATTTTAAAATCCGAACAGTGTTATTAATTTGCAATGAATTGGAGTTCCATTATGTAGATGGTATTGAAAGTTGTGGCATGAAATGTTTGTAAAAACAAACCAAGGGCCCATTAGTTGATTTTGATCCATGTTAATTGGGAAGTGAGTTAAATCTTATTAAATGAGAAGCATTGGGGCTTTAAAATAAAACAATGAAACTGATGGTTTTTAAAAAACGTGTTTATAAGACTTGAACCAGGGATTTTTAATGCTATTGAACCTGTTGAAAAGAAGATGGTTGGGTTGTGGGTTTTGAATCATTTGTTGAGGATAGTTTCTGCGAATTATTTTGATTTGAGTTTGCCAAGAATCGAAAGATAAGTTTCTGCATATTAATTGAGATTGCCAGTGGGTGAAAATTGCCGTGTATTGAATTTTGAATTGGGTAATTGTTTGAGGCGCATGTTATCATATACATGAGTGTAGAAGATCCTGGAGATTGCAAGTTCTAGGCTTGCATCAATCATGCTTAATAATATGGTTATATCACTAGTAGAAAATGGTGAAATTAGTGACTAGGTGACTAAACAAGTTAGTCACCACAACTTTTCCAAGTGAAATACTACCAAAATTAGCAATATTAAGAGACTCAACTAAAAACGACTAACATATATGACTATTTTAGTCACCAGTTAAAATATACGACTAGCTAATAAGTAATACTACTAAAAATGATTAACATAAATGACTAATTTAGTCTAGGAAAAACAATATGTCTACCTAACAAAACTATAATAATATGAATTAGTCATTTATGTTATTCATTTTAATTGTGTCACTTCAACAATCTAAACTTACAAGTCACAGGCGATTCAAAGGTTGTTTTATATTGGGTGAGAGGTTATAATTCCTTGTACACTTGTTTATTGGATCAAAGGATGATTAAAATTATGGAGCTTATTAGAATCTTTAGGGTCATATCATTTGATCACATTCAGAGGGAATCAAATTCAAAGGTTGACAAATTATCGAAAAAGGGAGTGGGCCAACACCTCCTTTTGCAACATGAAATGATCACCTATATATGTTGCAACAACCTTTCCAACTAATTTAATTGGTTGCACATATGTTTCACATTTCTTCTTCATCTTGCAAAGTGGTAGTGCTAATGAGAGGGTATGAACTTTGATCAAAGAATGTTCGCTTAGTACCACTACCAAATTTCCTTAATGAAACTTGCATGATGATAAATGGATGACATTTGAATGTTACAAATGTGTAAGTAGTCCACATTCAACTTTGTTGTCTTCATTTTCCTTAGTAACAATGACAAGTTTGAATATTTCCTTTATTTATCATCACAAACACATAACTCTTTGTTGTCCCAAACATAGTTAATTTTGTTGGTGTATCATCTCTTAATCATGGAATGGTCTCTTGATGATGATAATGAACTCTCAATATCCAATTCTCATGAATACATTGAATGAATGATCTAATTCCTTACTTGTATTGACAATTTATGATTCATTTTCTATTTTTATTGTGCCATTGTATATTTGATTCACTAACATCTCATGCTATATGGTTAATTGAGAAAGATTTATCTTTCATTTTTCAGGTATAATTTGGTTGCATGAATAAGAAAAGTTGTGTAATTAAAATCATTCAAAATTTGTTAATAATTCATGGTTTGTTTGACTATTCGCAAACTTATCCCTGACCTTTTACTTTGAGAGTGAGTAGTGTCAAATCACTAGTCTTCATTAAGGAAATTCCTTTCATTACTCAATGACCTAGCTTAGCTCGATATTTAAGGATTCCCCCCTAGATAAGGATATTCTTCTTGTAGTATAAAGAGTGAGAGAAGGCTACCAAGGTGACATTGGGTGGCTTTCTTGATGGGTGGGGTCAAGACTTTTTTTTCTATGAGAGTGTTTGAGCAGAGATACAATTTAGAAAATGCTTACAAGAAAATTAGTTTCCTTTATTTCCATCACCTAAACTACTTCCAATAAAATAATGTGCTTTTAATAAAATCTAATTTTGATAAATAATTAATTCAATAAAAATAAAAATAAGGTTATTGTTATTATTTTTTTTTGTATATTAGAGAATAGACAACTATAGCATGTTTGTACTTAAGGATCAATTCTATCCTACCACAAGCACCTCCAAGTGTACCCACATTGCCTCACATGTGGCACATTGAGCTAATCGAGGTTTAAACCAATAACATCATAAGAAATGCCTTAACAACCCATTCTATCATAAACTAATCTAAACCATGGGGCAAATTAAAAATAACTTTTAATATTAAAAAATATAGCCATTTATTTTATTTGAAAATCATTTTTAACATCTAATTTGAGGAAAACTCCGTAAAATAAAATTTAATGTGAAAAATGTTAAGAAAAATAAAGTTGGGGTGGATTATAAAAATAAAAATAAGTAAAGTGAAATACAAAATTAATAATTATAATTATAATTAATAATTCAATCATATTACTCCTAATTTACAAAGTGTCAGAGGCATAAAATCCCTTCATATGCAAACCTTTTTTAAAGTGAAAAGAGATTTGATCCCCTCTTCGCTTGTTAAATCCAAAATTAAGATCTAAAATTAAGATAGATCCGAGCTAGTTGTATATCAATTTATGTAATTGAAAGTAAAGAATTATTATTTTAATGAAAAGATACTTTCAAAAATATTTGTAATTTCCTCAATTTTAGAATAAAGCCAACCTAGTTCCATCTTAACTATAGATCTATCAATCGATGAGAGGGATCGCATCTCTTGAGGTGCAAACCATTTTTTTTAGTGCAAAACTTAAGGAAATGTTTGTACCTTGAGGATTTGATCCCTCTCGGTGCTTGACAAATCCAGAGTTAAGATGGATCTAGGGTGGTTCCATTCATGCGCGACCAAGGAAGATCTAATGAACATATGATTCATTTTATCAATAATATGTAAATTCATCTAATATTAATATAATAATTTTAAATATGCTAATATTTCTCAGATTAATCTATATATTTTAATTTTAAATTTGCTTAGTTGCCTCAGGTTGTTGTGATGATAATAACTTTAATGATGAAAAATGATGAGATATAAATTTTGAATGTAAAGGGACAATGTAATAGTGTTGAATGATAGAAAATGTGAATAATAAGAATATAGTCTATTACAAATAGTCTTCATTTTGGTTAATCTAAAACTATTTCCTTCTATTATTCTTATTGTCACCCTTTTTACTTTTTCCATCGTTTCATATTGATTGTCATATTTTCATATCGATTATATGAAAAGGACAGGTTAAACCATAAACTATTTAAATCTTTAGCTCAATCTATTGAAGTAAACAGCATTCCTTGTCTCTCCTTCTCTCCAATATTAATAGGTTGAATTACTATAACACAAAAATCAATGTACATTGTCAATATGTTTTTGTGCTTACACTAAAATCAATGCACCATGTTAATCCAGTAACTTTAAAATTAATGTACCATCGTACATCCAATTACATTAAAATCACTGCATCTAATGAAAGCAATCAAATAAGATTAGAAATCAACATTTACACTCAAATCAATTCATCTAGTGCACGTAAGAAAATTGGATTATAAACTAACATCTACATTGAAATTAATGCACATAGTGCAAGTAAGAAAATAGGATTATAAAGCAACATTTACACTGAAATAAATGCATCTAGTGAAAGCAATCAAATAGGATTAGAAATTGTGGCAATTAATGACTAAATCAGTAACTAAATTAATGTCCAAATTTATGACTAAATATATTTTTAGATGATAAAATTGAGACAATCAATTAATGACTAAAAGTTGGTCGTGTTATAAGATATCGTAAATTAGCTACTACTAGTCACCGACTGAAAAATAACCATTTATATGCAAATTTTGGTCATTGCTTTAGTAACTAATTAGCCATTTTGTACTAGTGTACGTTGGTTATAAGCATGGATTTGTAATGTTCTCTAGCTATGACTTGTTTAGGATTGATAAGCATATGAATGGTGGATGAATACATGGACTAAAAAGTCTTATGAAGCTAATATGAGTGGGTATTAGACCTTCTTTACGATTATCAGATGGAATGCAAACTCCTATGATCAGATATGCATTCATGGCCTATAGCTTACATGTTCACCATGTATTCGAAAAAATGTCTGGTATGTCCTGGCTTGTCTAGGTCAAGTTTGTAAATCAAGTTTGCATGTTTAGAATTTTCATTATGTCATTTATCATTTTGAGAAGTCTCAAGCAGTTTTAGGTAGTGGTCTAGACGTTAGCTTGGAATTGTGGCTCAAATATTGAGAACACGCCATATGAACTGGGCATGTTGGATCACAACTACACTCGGGTAGTGTTGTGCATGTGGTTGGAGGCCTTCAACTAGACTCAGGAGTTTTCATGGATGCAGTTGGGATCTTGGGTTAGTGAAAATGAGCCCCAAATTAGGGTTTGGTCACTTGGGGTGGTTTTTTGGCCCTTGACTGTCTTATAGCCTTGAGGGATTTTGTGAGTTGTCATTTGATGGTCCGTCATAGGCCCCACTTCCTTAATTGGAGCTAGGAGGTTGGGTCATGTCAAAGTAACTCTTCGTCTCATGTTTACCCTAGTAGGCCAGTGAGATTGGGTAAAAGTGGGAGGGGGTGGTTACAGGGAACCACCAACAAAAGCAAGATACTAACGAATCTACACATGGGCATAGAGATCACTATTATTAGGAAACAAATCACATCATAAAGCATGAATAAGACAAAGTGTTCAATGATAAACCTATAGACAATATCATCTAAAACATCCATAGCCTTGTCTTGAGGGGATCTTAAATATTTTAATTATTTAATATACATCTATCACAATTATTTTAATTTCTTTTTAGTCCTTTTTTTAAACAATAATGAGAAATTTTGTATTAGATCAGAGTTTGCACCCAGTTCACAAAAAATACATCAAGAAATACATCATCATAAGTCTAAGTCTTTCAAACTGATATTTCCTATCCAAAATCAAATTGTCATCTTAAGAGGTACATTATTCACGTAAACAGGGGGGTGGGGGTTAGATGTAAATACTTTCTAATAGAGCTCCAGAATAGAGCAAAATTTACAATACATACACTCCTAGTTTATGATGTAACTTGATGCTAGATGACTTGTCATTAGAACTATTGCTAAGGAATGAAGGATACTATTAATTGGCCATTAATCATCAATTCACCAAATTTTAGATTTCTTACCAGATTGGAACATCCATCTGCTTCATTATTATTATCCGGTAGTATGTTCTTATAACCCATAATTGGAATATATTTTGTTTCCTTCTTGACACATTTTAAGAGATCATCCAAAAATTTGCCTATTGAAGAGGAATCTTTAACCATGTGTTGAATGATAATAAGAGAGCCCCCCAACACAATAAGAGAGGAAACCTGAGTTTCTTTGGCAAGGAGGATTAATGTACTAATTCATAGGATTTTTCCTAATTATTTGTCATCTTTCAGATATCCCATGAGTACTATAAGAATTTTTCTTCACCAATTCCATAGACAACTGCTCCCCTTTATATTAACCATTTAATTGATTTTTAGTATTAACTAGCCTAGATCCATCTTAACTCTGGATCTACCAAGCACTAAAAGGGATAAAATATCTTTTCACTCTAAAAGAGTTTTGCACCTCAAGATATTTGATTCCTTTCAGCTCTTGGTAAATATAGAGTTAAGATGGACTTAGGGTGGTTTAATTATTAATTATAACTATAACTATAACTATAATTATTAATTTTATTTAATTTCCTTTTTATGTAATTTGACAAAGTTAATTTTTTTAAAAGGACATGATAGGACATTGCAACATCTCTTCCATATTGGCCTAGAGAGTGCCTCTAAGTGAAATAATATTAATATTGTTTAATTATACATATTATTTTAATATTTCACTTCAATCTTCAATTTCAATTTGAAAAAATTTGTGTTAATTAAAATATTAAGATATTTTAACTATTTAAAATATATTGAGCACAAAATTGATTTCTAGTATTAACAAGTGTAATAGGGTAGCTTAGTTCTAGCCACTGAAGTTAAAAATATGTTGAGAAATTTGCAGAAAAAGTTATAACCTAAATTGGTCAATGTTAGCTACATTAATAATGGTTAATAGGAAAATGGAATCGTATAGCCTTGCTTTGGGAGGAACTAATAAATTGAGATGTGAAGTGTGTTGGTGGGTAGTAACCACTACTAAGTCTACACATTTACAATTTTACTCTTACATAAGTGTCGAGGAAAACATAAAGACTAGTCAGATGTAATTCTTGATAAATACATTCGTTTACATCTTATTTATATCCATTTTTTATGCAAAGACTTACTTAAATTTCGTGGGAATTATGTTATGGTAAATATGTTATTTACTTCCTACAAAACTTAAAAATAAAAAATCACCACACAAATGTCTAAAAATAATGCATGAATATTGCAATTTTATCCATAAATTATGACATAAAATATGTAAGGCGATTATCCACATGGTATTATCTTGTGCAAAGGCTACAATAAGGCCTTCACTTTATGGTCCAATCGAATGTTTTAAAATTAGTTTTTTAATAATATTAAAAAATAAATACTATTTCTTCAAGTTAAACATTATAAGTGCATTGGTTAATGTTATACTAATAGTGGTTTAACAAGAAAATGGATAGCTAGAATCCCATCTTCGAAGGGACTAATATTATTAAAACTAATTATTTCTCTTCTTTAACCATATTTCTTATTTAATCAACCATTTCTACCAAATATTTCATTATTAATTTTTAAATGCACATCATCTGAATTTATTCAATTATTTTCAAATTTTACTTTATACTTCATATGGATTCCCAAATGATAGAATTGTGGTTTTACGTGGAAAAGTGGGGATTGTAAATTCAAATCTTATATCCAAAATGTTCATCACAATGATTTTTCTTTCCACATATTTGCAACGAGTTTTTAGTTGTAATATTCTTTTAATTTTAGCAATATTGTTTTTCAATGTGTTGTAGTTGGTACAACCACTCTCCAAATTTTTCCCATACTTAGATTTTGGAGCCTCCCTTTTGTTCACAAGAGTTCATCATTCATTGTCATCAAGTATTCATGCTATCCTAAGGACTTATCTTTCATGCAGTGCTTGTGATTCCTTGTTTCGATCCCAAACATAACATTTTCAATCACAAGCCATCTCTTTCCTTGACTTTGCAACTTTATCGGTCTTCTCTTCAGAAATTGCACAGACTTGGAAGGTAGGCCAGCCTTGAGGATATGAATTGCACAATCTAGAGAGGCAGGTTAGCAATGAGCTCAAAAACTGCGCAATCCTAGAGGGCAACTTAGTCTTGAGCTCATAAATTGTGCAAAGTCATCCTTCCCCTCAAAATCTACACAATTTATTGAGGCAAGGTATTGGCCAAACCATTGAGCCTTGGAATTGTTCAGTCCACTAAGCTACTAATTATGAATTTCAGACAAGTGACATGTTTTCATTGATTTTAGGCATGTGCATTAGAAACCCTTACCAACTTAGATCTATATAATAGAAACCCCAAGAGATTATATGCACATTCTATCTTGGAGCTTCGGCCCAAGGAGATCAAGGAACCTTCGTTGGAGTTTGCAACACTTTTCCATGTGAGTTTTTCTTTTGTCACTTTTTCTTGCTTTTTGTCATTTTTCTTTTGTGAGTGTTGTTTTTCTTGTTTATCTTCATAGTTTCTAGAATTTTAACTTATATTAGCTTCTAAAAGTGTTGGTTCGGTATGCCATTCATGTTTTACAAGTGTCGCATCAACTTCTTGTTTTCACACATTAGTGGTTATCGTTTTAGCGGCTCCTTATACATGCTTGGTTTTCATTTTGCATCTTGATCTTTTGCACTTGATCTTCACCGATCTATCTTTCCTTAGTCACATATGCACTCTTACTTGCACCATCACTCAGATTTGTCACTTTATCATCCTCTTCCAAGGCTCAGGCTTCATGTTTTTCCTCTGAGGCTGCATAATGTATAGTCCCTGGTTTTCCCAACTGTGCATTGTACAGTTCCAGGGCTCAAGCCCCATCCTTGGCCTATGAGATTACATAATGCATAGTCTCTCCCTCATTCTTCCCAGGCTAAGACTATGCATTGCGTAGTCTCTAGCCTCAAGCCTCACCTCTGATTTCTAAGATTGTGTAATGCATAATTCATGAGGTTATTCTCTTCCTTCAGTCCATAGATTGTGCATTTTTACCTCTCATTCTTGTGGTTTCTTCCTTAATCGTGCTTTGTGAGTCATTTCACTTGAGCTAACTTATGTTTAGCATGAGTGCATTTTTATCCTACAGGTATTGCAGTTTTTTAGCACTTCCCTTGATATGTTACTCTCACTATGGCTCCCGAGAGATCTATCTGAAAGGACACTATAGAGAGGAGCATCAGGGAGGTAGTTGGGAGTACTTTAGTGAATTTTATAGTTTTCTCAGATACTCAGTTATTCATAGAGAAAGAGTCACACATTACATGGTAGAAGGTGAATGAGGTATTCTAAAAAAAAAGCTTCAAAGTAGATATAGAAGACTAGCAGGTGTACATCAATGTCCAAAGGACAGGATTACACAAGATCGCAAGCAGGTACCTAGTTTTTCCATTGCAGACATTTTCAACTAGATATTGTGCCATACAAATAACAATACTATGACTCTCAACAGTGCTAGTGGACAAAGGCTTGCATATTTTATGGCACATGACTTTTAGATTATGTATCATTTGTCGTTGCCATAATATTACATGGATTCCCACCTCTATGTAGTCACCGGCTACTTGAGAACAAAGGATATCATCAAAACATCGGTGAAAGAGACTTTTCAATTCCCTCAAACACCAAAAAATACTTACAAGACCAAATCTATTGGGAAGGCATATCAACACTTGATAATATTATGTTGTCAAATCTATGGTTAAAGAAGTAATGAGACCTTCCGAGAAGGTTGGGCATTCTTTCTTAACCAAGTTGTGAATGAAGGAAAATCATTCAACTGGTTAGATTCGTTGGCTCAATAATTGAGGACCCATGTAAATAATTCTAGAAACCCTCCCAAAGGTATGCAAGTGAGGTTCTATGTGTTTACCTACCTATAGGATACAATATGTGCTCAAAACTCTTTCACTAACATGAATTGGACCTGGTCACCAAAAGAACCTATTGTGAACATTCACTACAAGATTATTTTAGAGTTAAGTTACAAATGAGTAATGGAAAACATAATTGATCACTTCCTCATTCCATTGTACAGGTTAATATTTTAGGAAGAGACGCCTTGCATGTCCCATGGGGCAATGGAAGGAGTCTCAAAATTACTAGATTGGTTTGCCTCACCAGATGGAAATTTCCTCAGTGTTTGGAGGTGAGAAGTCTCCACATATTCTATCGAAGTATGCCACCGACAAGATGGTCATGCAAGAAGTTTCTTATCATCTCTCCATAGACATAATAGGATTTTTTCACTAGAAGAAGAAAACACCTTGCCCCTTTCTTCCTTTGCAAATTGGATTGTACAAGATCAAGAATTTGAAGGATGTAGACATCAAAGTTAAGGAGATAGATAAATTTCCATTCAGTCATTTGGACTTCAATCCGTACGATCCCAGGAATTTTTGCAAATAACACTATGCAAGGATTCATTTGCAATGCCCAAGTAAGACATTTTATAGGCCCCAACAGGAATATATTAAGAATCATTACAATACCTCCAAATCCCATGAAACAATCAGATTCACAGGATTATCATAGCTTACTCCTAAAAAATAAATCACTCCAGAGGTTGCACAAGTAGAAAGACATAATCCAGTGTGCAAAAATGGCAAGGGGAAATTTGGGCATAGTCTAGTGGAAGAGAAGAACTGCAAGATGAAAGAAGATACAATCATCCTAAAAGTGGCCATAGAAGTAGAAAAGAGGAGGAAACAAAAGAAGTAAGAATAAAAGATGAAGCCGAGGGAAGAACTATAGAAAAAAATATTGGAAGAAGAAAGGAAGAAACAAGACAAAGAAGAAAGGTAGAAACAAGAATAAGAAGAAAGGAAAATAATAGAAGAATAAGAAGAAACATAGAAATAGGTCAAAGAACAAGAGTAAAACCAAATACTAGAAGAGGAGAGAAAACATATGCAGGAGAAGGAACTTGCTAAGGAAATCAAACAACTGATTGTGATTCAAGACATGGAGGTGGAACTAGAGTTTCTAAATAAAGATATTGATCTCATGTCGAGCACTCAGTAGATCACCATTCAGTATCCCCCTACTGTGATAATAGAGAAATTTTTGGATGAAGAAGAGGAATTTGTTCCTCTTGATGATAGTTTGGTCACAGATATGTATAACCTGACTTATGATCAGCTTCCAAATAAGATAATACAAGAGAGGAATAAACATTTTCAAGACAATCTTACATCCCCTACATTCATTAGAGAAAGGGTGATTGTAACAGATACTAGGAGAAATCCAGAGGCCATTGTTGCTGCCAACTTGGCCTTGATAGGTAATAAAAAGTTAGACATGGAGTACCTCATGACTGAGAATAGGAAAATGGTAAATAATTTATAGGCTACAAGGAAATAAATTGAGACGCTCCAAGCAGAGGTTTGGAAAGGAGCTCTCACATAGGTATATTTGGAAGAACTTAAGGCATGCATACTTGGTGAAGTATCAGCATTGGGAGAAACCATGTGGAGCCTTTATGAGGAGTTTGTCACTGTGCATAAAGTAGTTATCCACTTTCACAGCATGCAACAAAAGTACAAGGATAATGCTAAAGATCTTAAGGTTATCCATGCAACCATCATTATTGTGCATGAGTGGTCAATGCAACATAAAGGGGAACCATATGAATTGGAAAATAAAACAAGGAAACAGGTAGAGTGGGAGAAATAGCAAGTGTGGATTACCATCCAGAGTAAGAAACATGTTGCCTCATTCATCACCAAAATTTATGAATCACGTGCAAGATTATATAGTAGTGCATATTTAAGGAGAAATCACATAAGATCCCTTCAGTTGGATCACCCACTGAAGCCAAGCGTAAGAATCAAGTCAGGTAGGAGTTTGAAGAATACTTTGACCAACTTAGGTAGATTGACACTAAGGAATCTTTGGAGGTGAACAAGAACATTATGTAGAAAAACATTGGTGGCCTTGTCTAGATCAAAACTATGTCGTTCCTAGAGAAGAAATAAGTTAAAACTGGTTCCAAATTAGTCTACTCAGATGCATTATATGCTAGATTCCACTTTTATCCTAATCCCATCGCATCATTTGGGGAATTCATCACACAGTACAAGGCTTAGAACGGTTATGTGATCGTGGAGCTATAACTTGAGGTGGCTGAGCTAGAGTTTCCCTAAACTCAATATTCAACTGTTTTGTCTTAATTGGCTATCTAGCTGACTCTACCCAATTTTGTCTTACATGGGTATGAGCGATATTGTAATATTTTTTGTAATTAATTGAAAGTGAAATTCCAAGTGTCAATTTTGGAATGTGAAGAGTCATTTGTAATGACCAAAAGTCATGGTTGAAGGAAGTCAAACAGTCGTGAGGGAAGTCAAAGAGCCACAAAAGGAGATGAGTAGTCACCCCTTCTGTATAAAAATTCCCTCATTAGTCATCTAAGGGGATTTTGGTCGAGCCTTTGTCTTAGGAGAAGAAGCTTGGGATTTTTTAGCCTTGGCTTATCCGTAGCATAGACGGAGTATCTTTCTTTAGAGGAGAATGGGTTGGATTAATGTTCCACTATTGGGATTAGCAGTTTGTCAATTGTATATGCATGCTTGGGACATTCGCTTTAATAAAAGCTCAAAGCCAACACGTTTTCATGTATATGTTGTGAATATGGTAGGAATATTTTTGTTATGTTTGCAATATATGTTATTTCATTTACGCTAACACTTATGAACTATTTCATTTGCATTAATATGAATCTTCTTGAATGTGTGTTGTTTTATATTTCCATCATGGTTAACTTGTGAACTATTTTGCAGTCTAACTTGTGATGTAGTTTATGCTCATGTGTTCCTTTCAAGTTGCGTAATATTACAGGATTTGAAGGGGCTGACTCATTCCCCCCCTCATTGTGTTAGAACCTTTCATGCAATGCAATTGACCCTCCACAAAGTCACACACTTGTTTCACTAGAGTAAAGAATATATCATTCTATGTGTTATTGTAGCCAAGGAATAACACTAAAACCCACCATTCGGAAACCAGGTCATATTCCAAATGGGGCTCCTACTCCAAACATGTGAGATCTAAATGGGACTTCATATCAAGGAGACTCCCTGAATGTTGGTGGGTCCATCACCATCAACATTTATGGCGCTATAAGGAGGGAAAAATGATAATTTGAGCCTGTGAATTCCATTGTGAACTTTCCTATTTTAATGTCTTCTTCCCATATCTTAACCTTGACATGTTTTTCCACAACTGTAAATCTGAGAGTACGAAAGGGGATAATTAGTGACTTGCCAAATATGAATTTTGATGGTTAGGGTGGAACAACCATTCTTGATCACACCTCTCACTTTCTTGAATTTTTCACTCATCATGATATTCACTGTGAGGATATTGCTTGCAGATTGTTCATTGTCGCATTCAGAGCATGCATTAAGGAATGGTGTTACACATTTCCAACCAATTCTATTCACTCATTTGAACATCTTGTCAAGGCACTCTACCACACAATTGATTGGTATGATTATAAATATGTTTATAGAAAAATCATGCATCTTAGAAAATCATTAGATGAATCTCTTAATGGTTTTCACAATTGCTTCATTCATTTTTGTCATGAATTTCCTGAAGATGATATTGATTAAAATTTCATGAAATATATGTTCAAATTTTTTGTTAATATTTCAATGAATCCAAAATAATATGAATCTTTTGAAAGTATCCCAACATATACTAGTTATGGAGCTCCTAAATCTGCGACGAAGGAAGTTGTTGTTCCAAGTGACTCTTCATCTTCTTCTCATCAAACAACTCCATGTATGTAGGGTTAGGTTTTAGAACTTAAGATTCCATCTGTTGATCTATCACCATCTTCTCCCATCCCACATTTTTAGAAATTAAACATAAGTTTGGACTATGAATATGATGTTTCTAGTGATGATATTTCTCTTCATCCTCCATCTGTTGGTCCCTTTGGTGCTCCTAATTGTGAGTTGTTGTATCCATTAGTTTAAATCATTTCTTCTAATGTTCATGAGCCTCAAATTTAGGATGGAGTTGGTGTTTTGCAACAAAACTTCAATGACATTTACGATGATTATGTGTGGGATACTATTTTTGAACAAGAATAAGTGATTAGTGTCGATCTTTCTCCTTCCTCCCCTCTCCCTCAGTATCCTCACATTTTCCAGGATTTTGTCATACCTATTGTATCTTTCAAAGAATAAGTTTCTAATGATGATAATTATGATCATACTCAAGACTGGTGGAATGTTAGTTTTACATCTAAATTTAGAGAGTGAAAATCTTCTCTTCCTAATATTTCCCATATGTCGTCTGATCATTGTGAAGAAACAAAGAGTGAAATTTATTTTTTTCAATCTCCCCTTCCCTATGATTCATTAGATCACGAGGATCCTTCTATTTTGATGATGGCATTTTTTATCATAATTGTTGTGATATATTCATCAATTCATCTAGTCACGACTCCTTACATTGTTCATTTTTATAAACCACCAGTTTTTGAAGATATACCTTCCAATGTCTTGGAATTACCACAAGATTCTGAGGCACTTCAGCGTCCACTGATGGTAATGTCAGATTCTTGCAGTCTTGATGCTATTTCCAATCATGATCGGGATAGTACTTCATCTTTGAGGAATCCTCATCAGTTGATTGCATAGATAGAAAATTCATCTATTTCATAATTTTAAAATCCTCTATCTATTTTGCATGATTTTATCACCCAACCATTAGAGGAGCCATACCAAAAAATCTCATTCGAAAAACACAAGTTTTCCACTTTCTTTGTGTTTTCAAAGTTTGGAAGCTATGAATAATTATTTTGTATATCATTTTGTTGCAATGTGCACAAACACCAACATGCATCCACAAAATATTTCACACATGCTTTCTTGATGTATTTTTCTACCTGCATTTTCAGTCTTTGAATGTTGTTGCATATCATGATGTATCTTTCTTGTTTGGTGTTATTCTTGAACATCTTTCTTTTTGTTGACACCCTCACCCACTTAGGTCAGGAAATGCTTTGGTGGCTACATTGGAAGTTTCATTTTATGTGAGCCTGGCCTTTTCTCGGTTATTTTTGGAGTAGGGGTATTTTTGTTTCCTTCCTTGTTGTGTTTGGTTTTGATTTTATTTATGCCTTGCCCCTTTTCTTTCTTTCTGTTACAAATAACTTCTGCATGAGACCGTGTTTAGTTTCAAAGCAAACATGGTCAAGTTCAAGAGGAAGTTGTCCTATTGTTAATATTTTGTTATCTATTTATTACCTCTCTTTTCACAGATCTTGCATATTTTATTCAATCATACCATGATGGAAAATACATTCTTTCTCAGGGAAAACTATAGTTGAATCATGATGCTTGAATCTATAACTAGTACCACCTACTCTAATCGGTTTTAAATATTGGTTGGTTTTTCCTTGTCAACTAAGTTGAGTAGAGTAAGGAGGAGACCCCTAGAGATCATTTTCACATTCTATCTTGGATATCTATTTTTCCTAAGGAGATCAAGGAACCTTCGGTGGAGTTTGTCGCACTTTTCCGTGTGAGTTTTTCTTTTGTCGCTTTTTGTTGCTTTTTCTATTGCTTTTTGTCATTTCACTTTTGTGAGTGTTGTTTTGTTTGTCTCTCTTCACAGTTGCTGGAATTTTATCTTATATTAGTTTGTAAAAGTGTTGTTTCAGTCCTTTTTTTTGTTTTACAAGAGTCACATCAACTTCTTTTTTTCACCCATTACTGGTCGTCGTTTCGACAAATCCCTATTCATTCTTGTTGTTCCTTTTACATGTTGTTATTATGCAATTTACATTCATGGATATATATTTCCTTAGTCAGATCTACACTCTTACATGCACCATCACTAAGATCTTCCACTTTCCCATCCTCTTCCTAGGCAGATCTGCACCTTTACTTGGCCAACAATTGCCATGATGAACTGGGAATTGTGCAACTCTATAAAGATCCATGCTTGCCCTCTGATATTGCACAATGCACAATCCCTGGCTTTACCAACTTCACATTGCATGGTTGCATGGCTCAAGTGTCATCTTTGATCCACTGAGACTACGAAATGTGCAGTGTCTCCCCTAGTCTACCCAAGCTGAGATTGCACATTCTGCAGTCTCTAGCCTGAAGCCCCACTTGCGACTGTTGAGACTGCACAATGTGCAGTTCATGAGGCTAGTCCCTTCCCTTAGTCCAAAGATTGTGAAATTTTCCCTATCAGTATTGTGGTTATTGCCTTGACCTTTATTTGTGTGTCATTTTGCATGAGACGACTTATGTTTTCCATGAGTGTATTTTTATCCTACAAGTACTCTAGTTTTTGAGCACTTCTCTTGATTAGTTACTATCACTATGGCTCCCAAGATATCTGTCTCAAAGGACACTACAAAGGGTAGCAATGGGGAGGTAGTTGAGAGTACTCTAGTGAATCTTCCAGTTTTATCAGAAAGCTCAGTTGTTCATAAAGAAAGAGTCAGATATTACATGGAATAAGGTGAATGAGGTATCCTCAACAAAAATTTTCAAAGAAGATCTAGAATACCAGTAGGTGTACATTAATGTCCAAAGGTGAGGATTACACAATATTGCATGTAGGTATCCAACTTTTCCATGTGAAAACATTGTCAAGTTCATACTGTCCCATATAGATAACAAGACCATGACACTCAATAGTGCCAATGGATAAAGGCCTTCATATTTTATGTCACACAAATTGCAGATTATGTATCATTTTCCACTACCAAAATATTACATGGATTCCAACTTCTATGTGGTCACCAGCTACTTGAGCATAAAGGATATCATCAAAACTTTGGTGAAAGAGTCTTCCAAATTCAGCTAAACACCTAGCAACAATTACAAGACCAAATGTATGAGGAAGGCTTATCAATGCCTAATAATATTATGTTGTCGGATCTATGGCAAAAGTAGTACTGATACCTTTCCAGAAAGTTGGAAATTGTTGCTTAACCAGGTTGTGAAAGAAGTAAAACCATTCAATTGCTCAAATTTTTTGGCTCAACAATTGAGGACCCATGTAAAAAATTCTAGAAACCCTTTAAAGGGTAAGCAAGCCAAGTTATACATGTTTTCCTACCTACTAGATGAAATTTTATCTTAGTACTCTTTTCCTGACATGAATTGGACCTGGTCACCAAAAGAACTTGTAGTGCACATTTACTGCAAGCTGCTTTCGTAGTGTCGTTATAAAGGAGTAATGAAAAATTTGACTAATGACATCATCATTCCATTGTACAGGTTAACCTTTCAGGAAGAGCCACCTTGCATGTCTGATGGGCTAATGGAAGCAGTGTCAGAATTAGCAGATATGTTTGCCTCACAATATGGCACTTTCCTCAAAGTGTTTGGAGGTCAAAAGTCTCCAAATCTTCTACCGAGGTATGCCACCGATAAGTTGGTCATGCAAGAAGTTTCTTATCTTCTCTTGATAGGGTTATCAAGAGTTTTGCACCAGAAGAAGAAGACACCTTGGTCCATTCTCCCTTTGCAAATTAGATTTTACGAAATCAAGAATTTGAAGCCTATAGACACTGAAGGTTAGGAGATAGAGAAATTTTCATTTGGTTGTTTGGACTTCAATCTGTACGATCCCATGAATGTTTACAAAGAAAATTGTGTGATTCATTTCCAATGACCAAGTAGGATATTTTATAGGCCTGAGGAGGAAGAGATTAAGAATTGTTACAATGCCTCAAAGTCCTGCAAGCTAGTCAGCTTCACAATAACATCATAGGTTACACCTTAGAAATAAGTCATTGTAGAGGCATCACCAGTAGAAAAGCACAACCTAGTGCAGAAAAAGGGCAAGAGGAAACTAGCAAAGAATGTAGTGGAAGAGAAGATCCACAAGATGAAAGCAAATCCAATCATCCTAAAAGTGGCCATAACAACAATAAATATGAGGAAACAAAGGAAGCAAGAAGAAGAGATGACGTAGAGGGAAGAACAAGAGAAGAAAAGATTGGAAGAATAGAGGGAAAAAAAGAGGAAGAAGAAAGATAGAAACAACAAGAAGAAGAAAGGCATAGAATAGAAGAAGAAGAAGCAACACGGAAATAGGCTGAAGAATAAGAGAATCAAATACTAGAAGAGGAGAGAAAACAAATGCATGAGAAGGAACTTAGTTAGTAAATTGAAGAACGAATTGTTTTTCAAGACATGGAAGTGGAACTAGATTTATTAAACAAAGATGTTGATCTCATGTCGAGCACTTAGTAGATCACCATTCAGTCTCCCCCTCCTTCGACATCAGAGAAATATCTGAGCGAAGAAGAGGAAATTGATGCTCTTGATGACTATCTGTTCATGGGTATGTAACATATGAATTATGATGATATTCAAAAGAATATTGTACAAGAAAGCATAAAACAATTTCTAGATGATATTACATCCTCTGCATTCATTACACAAAGGTTGATTGTAATGAATACCAAGAGAATTCCAGAGGCCCTTGCTGCAACCAATTTGGCTTTCACAGGTGCTACCAAGTCAAACCCAGAATACCTCATAACCGAGAATAGGAATATGGAAAAGAACTTTCAAGTTGAAACACAAGAAATTGAGCAACTCCAAGTAAAGGTCCAAAAAGTAGCTCCCGCAGAGGTATATCGAGAAGAAATTAAGGTAGCCATACTTGGTGAATTATCGACATTGGGAGTAACCTTGCAGAGCCTTTGAGGAGCTTTTCACCATGCATAAAGAAGTTTTCCACTTGCACAACATGCAACATAAGTGAAAGGATAATGCTAGAGATCTTAAGACTATCCATACATCAATCACTACTATGCATGAGTGGTCAATGCAACATAAAGGGGTGTTGTCTCAATTGGCAAAGAAAACAAGGTAACATGCTTAGTTGGAGAAAAAAAAAGTGTGGATGATCATCCAGAGTAGCAAACAACTCACCTCACTTATTGTCAACATTCAAACCTCATATGCATGATTATATAATAGCACATATTTCATGGTTAAATCACATAATATCCCTTCAATTGGCTCACCCACAAAAGGAAAGCGTCGGAATCAAGTCAGGCAAGAGGTTGAAGAATACTTGGACTAACTTAGGTAGATATCCACCAAGGAATATCTAGAGGTAAACGAGAATAATATGCGGAAGTACATTAGTGGCCCTTTCCAAATCAACACTATGTTGCTCCTGCTGAAGAAGGAAATTGAAACTGATTCCAAATCAATATACCCAGTTGCAATGGAGGCTATAGTCCACTTCCAACTTGATCCCATCACACGGTTTTGGGAATTCATTGCACAATACAAGGATTGGCACTACTATGTGACTAAGGAGCTACAAGTTGGTGTGGTTGACCTAAAGTTTCCCCAAACTCAAGCTTAACTTGTTTTTTCTTATTAGATTGTCTAGTTGTCTCTACCCAATTTTGTCTTACATGGGTATGAGCGATATTGTAGTATTATTTGTAATTAATTGTAAGTGAAATTCCAAGTGTCAATTGTGGAATGTGAAGATTAATCTATAATGAATTCCAAAGGTCATGGCCAAAGGAAGTCAAATAGTCATGAGGGAAGTCAAAGAGAAACAAAGGGAGGTAAATAGTCAACCCTTTTGTTATAAATATATCCTCATTTCCTGTAAGGGGATTTTGACTTAGGAGCAGAAGCTTCGGAGCTTTGAGCCTTGGCTTTTCCGTAGCATTGAGCGAGTATATCTATTTGGATGATTAGGTGTTGGGTCCATGTTCCATAATTGGGACTAGTGGTTCATCAATTGTATATGTATGCTTGGAACTTTCACTTTAATAAAAGCTTAGAGCTAACATGTTTTCATGCATATGTTGTGAATATGGTAGGACTATTCTTGTTATGTTTTAAATATATGTTATTTCATTTACAATAATGGTTATGAACTATTTTGTTTGCATTAATGTGAATATTGTTGAATGTGCGTTGTTGTATATTTCCATCATGGTTAACTTGTGAACTATTTTTCAGGCTAATTTGTGATGTATTTTATGCTCATGTGTTTCTTTCAAGTTGTGTACTATTACATGATTCTAAGGATATCAGTAATTTTCCCCTTGTTGTGTTAGAACCATTCATGCAATGTACTTGACCCTCCCAAAAGTCACACACTTGTTTCACTAGATTCACGAATACATCATTCTATGCATTATTGCAGCCAAGGCAGAACACTAAAACCCACTATTTTAGCAAATGGGTCATGTTCTAGATGGGGCTCCTACTCCAAACAGTGTGAGGTCTAATTGGGACTTCATATCAGCGATACCCCCTAAATGTTGGCAGGTCCAACACCATCAACGCAATGCTAAGGTTCCCATTAAACTTAGAATCTAGATTGATAATTAAGTAGATATATGAGTTGACCATTTATAAAGGTTGGTTATTAAAGGAATTTAGAAATTTCCTTAACTTTTTATATCTCATAGTCATGTGTTAGGTTTTATAACATTTTTCATTAAACTGGATCTACTAAATAATTTTTTAAAGACACTCATCTTATTTTCAAGATCTACAATATGCTTAGCTAAGATGAAATTGTTGTTGGAAACTTATAACAATAAAATAATGGTGTAATAGTGAAGGTTGCTTTTATGCCTATGCATTTAAAAACTATTTTTTCAAATTATCAATAGAAATTTAAAAGGGGGTATCAATTGGGTTTATCTCAAGCGGTTGGAAGGAATGATTGTTATCCTCCCCACCCAAGTTAAATTCATGTAAGTGACATGTTGAATTGATATTGAGTCTACTGTTGTAATGGCTTCGAGCCTTGTTGTTGTATGACTTTGATCTCTAAAAAATATATTTCCTTTGGCCATGGGCTAGAGGATGCGTTTGTTGAAAATGTAATTGGTTCTAGTCTTCATAAGATAATAAAATGTAATTTTTATCATTGATTATATTCATTATTACTATTATTATTTTTTGGGAAAGCATGTTCTTCATGATTATAGATTCAATTGAGTCAAAAAGAGTAAAAAAGGAAATTATTTTGAGTAAAACATTATTCACTTGAGTCAAGTCCCATTTGAACTTTTGAAAGAAAAAGGAAAAACATTTTTTTCCTTGAGTCAAAAAGTCAAATTGTCAACCACAAGACCAAGTCATCCTTCCTTAGACAAGTCGTCTCTAGGGGAAACTATTCGACCCCCCTGGACATGTCGATATAGAGTCCACTTGACCACTTTGAAGGTCAATCAATCAAAAACACATCACATTGATTTATGTGCAAGAAAAAGAAGAAAAAAAATATGAAAGTAAAAGGACAAAGAATAAAAGTTGTTTTTTCCCTAATTTTGTTCACATGTGAAGATTTTTCTAAGGTACAGCAGGCTTGGAATTTTAGGGTCCAAAAATTTAGGAGTTGACTAGATTTCAAAGATTTGATTAACATTGACTTTTGTTGACTTTGGCTTGTTCCAGGTGACTTGGGGGATAGATGATTTGGGTTCTTTTTGGCTGTCTTGGTTTTTTCTAGGTGTGTGTTATATTCTTTCCACAACTAGCCCTATGCATGGGGTTAGAGGAGGGCGGTGGCCCCCATCTATGGAGTCCGAAGCAACACCCTAGTAAAAAAAACTTTGGACCCTATATTAGGTGGGCAGACCTACCTATGGTTTTGTGCATGGGTTTGCACATGGTTTTGGGCATGATGGTTTTCTACCCAAGGTATCTTGTAGATTCAATCAAGGGAACGATGGTTATGTTCTAATCTAGGGTTAAAGTATTGGGGTTCAATGATGCTTCGACATGTTTATATATGTGTATTGTAACATTGAATGGAATATAATGAAAAATCAATATGGTAGCCCTAATTTTGGGATCTAGGGGAAAATATTTGTATATAATTGTTTTATGTATTTTGATGTTCCATTATTTATTTTTTGTTTTTAGAATTCGTATGTAGGTAATTTTTGTACATGTTTAAAACCTACATTTGGTATCAGAGTTGTTTCGACTTCCAGGGGACGCCTTTGCTGCTAAGGGGTTTTGCCCGGGCATGTGGTAGACGTTGTTTAGTGGGAGATCTGAGGATTGATTCTTGTGGTGAAATAAGATGGCAAGCAGTGGAAAGATAAAGTTCAAGAAATTTATTGGTTAGAGTTTTGAGTTGTGGAAGCTCAAGATGGAGGATATGTTGGTGGATAAGTAAAAATGGATTATGGTAGATCCGGGTACTAAACAAACGTCAATGTATGATGAAGATGTTGGCATTATGGCACAAGTTTGGGGCTATGGCACAGGTGTTGTCCTTGATGGAAACCTTCTTTGGTAACAGATCTAAGTTCAGGCACTCAGAAAGTAGAAAAAGTCATATACACAGGTTCATCTAGACTAAGGCGCGTATACACATGGGTTATACTTTACAAAAGAGCGTATATGTTGGTGATCATCCTTTTGGTCCATGGCAGTTAGATCTTGGAACTTGAACCTATGTTTTGGACCATGGTGTCTCGTCAGATGTGTCAATCCCTAGTTTTGGGTTCATGGTATTGAAATGTTATGGTTTTGGACCATGGTATTGGGGAAGGCCTAAGACTATAAAAGAGGAAGTAGATCTTGTGACAAATTACCATCTGAATTATGATTGAAGATCTGACAAAGTGCTAGAGCTGGTATATTGGGTGGTGATGCAGATCTGGATCTGAAGGAAGGAGGAACCTTAGCGCAAAAAGGAAGGATAAGTTCTATTCATGGGTCATAATCTTTAAGCCTGAATGATAGTATATTTGTATGATTTTGATATACTAGATGTGGCGCTTGTCTGATCTATAAGTCTGATAATCTGGGTTGATTAGTGATTGAATGTCTGGAAGAGCGTGTTGTCTTTTATAGATCCGTACACAGGTTCAGTAAAGCGAGGGTGCGTATACACGCAGTTTAGGTGAAGTAAAGGCGTGTATACGCAGGTTGTTCCATATGCAGATGCGTATGCACGCAAGTTGCAGACTGTTGAAATTGCGTATATGATTTAAATTGTGATCTAGCTGTTTCTGCTTATTGCTGCTATGTTCTGGGTTCTGTTGTGTGGTTTCTGGTACTGTGTTTTGGTACAAATCGCAGAGGAGTATCTACTTAACTTCAGATCTAGTTGGTGAAAAGGAGTTTGGTTGTTGAAGATTTTCTTGATAACTATTTGATGTTCATGGATCCAGTCTGAAAATTGATGAAACGTGGTCCCTGGAAGAAAGCGAAGGTTGTAGCCTTCTGTAGGCCAGCACCTATGTACTAGTATCTTGGCTAGTGCAAGAGCTAAGGGGGTTGTAGCTCCCTTCCAGGAGAGCTGGAAAACGAGAGAGAGTTGTAGCTCTTTGCAGGTTGCAGCCTGCGTATTAGTAAAGGACTGCACCCGTACATTGTAAACAGAAGTTTCTAATTTAAGGAAAGATAGAGATGAATTGCAGTAGGTGGTTTTCACCCACATTGGGTTTCCACCTTATATCTGGTGTTCTTGTGTATGATTGTCTTTCTGCTCTGTTTTACTATCTCTGGTTACTGGTTATTTGATGTTGCATCTCAGATTAACAAACATCATCTAAAGTTCAAGTAAATTAAAAGTTTTCTCTATGTATACTGGTTTACTTCTGAATAGTTGCGTATATACACGGGTTGAATTGACTGAAGTAGCGTATACAAATTGGTTTATAAAAAGGATTATTTGACTTGATAATACTGATTCACCCCCCCTCTCAGTATTATTTTCAACAATTGGTATCAGAGCAGTCCTCTGAAGAGCTTGATCGCTTGAAGGAAGATCTTTCATCATGAGCACTATGAGAGGGAAGCATCTATCAGGCCACCGATTTTTGATGGGACAAACTTCAACTATTGGAAGGTAAGAGTTACTGCATATCTTCAATCTCTTGGTACAGAAGTTTGGGATATCATAGAGACAGGTTACACTTTTCCTTCAGCTACTCCTACAGATGCGGCCGAAAAGAAGAAATATGAAACAAATGCTAAAGCAGTCAATACTTTGCTGGGATGCTTATCTCAAACAGAATTTGTGAAGGTTATGCAATATAAATCAGCAAAAGAAATATGGGACAAGATTGTCTTGAGCTACGAAGGAGATGAACAGGTAAAGCGTGCTAAACTTCAAACTCTCAGGATTCAATATGAGAATCTCAGGATGTATAATGATGAAAATGTGGCTAACTACTTTCTTCGGGTAGATGAGATTGTTAATTGCATGAAAAATTTGGGTGAAGAAATAAAAGAAGCTATTGTGGTTGAAAAGGTTCTAAGGTCATTGTCCCCCAAGTTTGAATCTAAAGTATCTGCAATTGAAGAAAAGGAAAATCTACGAATTCTTACTATGTCTCAGCTACATGAAATTCTAACTGCTTATGAAATGAGAAAGGGAGGTCCATCAGATAGAAGAGAAGCTGCTTTCAAGGCGTCAGGCAAAGGAGATTATTATGAAGCAAGTCACGTACCAGAAGAAGAAGAAGAAGAATCAAATTTAGTCAGAAATCTTCAAAGGAGTTCTGGAAGGTTCAAAGGTAAGTTACCTTTTAAATGCTTTGCTTGTGGAAGAGAAGGTCATTATGCTGCAAAATGTCCCTATAAGGATAAAGGAAAGAAACCTGCTAGATGGAACAAAAAACAGGGTGCAAATAAGAAAAGCTACTACACTCATGAAGATAGTGATGGTCTATCAAATAGTGATGAAGATGAACAAGGTAATGAATATAAATTGTTAATGGCATTTGAAGATGATGATTATATGGATGCTATAGATGTGGATAACCTTTTTGAAGAAATTACTAGACTCAAGAGATGTATAGAAGAAAAGAATATGATCATTGATACTCTACAATTTCAAATTGATGAAAAGGAAAAACATTTTGAAAAGTTAAAAGGTGAAATTGTTGCTCTTAGAAAAGAGATTGAGAAAACAAAAGCTATTAATCTTAAGTTTGTCAAAGGATCTGAAACTCTGGATGAGATTATCAATGTACATCATTCTCCTCTAAACAAGACAGGTCTGGGCTATAATGGAGAAACTTCTCAAGCATACACTTCAAAAAGTTATCTTGATGCAGCGAAAAGTAGTGAGAAAAAGAACAATGGAGACTATCAGGTAAAGCAGGGACAAATTGCAAACAAAGGCTATCAGGGGCAATCTTTTTTAAGAGTGAACAAAAGCTACAACCAGCCATAGGTAAAGTCTTCTCAATTTGGTTCAAGAATGAATAACAATAGAGATTACAATCACTTGGCCGGTAGATTTGATAACCGCAGAAGTTTCTTCAATGAACAATGTTTTTCTTGTCATAACTTTGGTCACAAAGTAGCTCAATGTGTTGCATATAAGACAATCATGACTAGAGAAGCTCAAAAACAAAGAAGTATGATCGGGATTACAAAAAGGACCTACAACAACTTTTGGACTCTTGAAAATGAAGTTGAATGTTCTATTTGCAATAACTTTGGTCATGAAGATTCTGAATGCAGGAGCAGGTTTTAGCAGAAAAAGGAACAAGCCTCAAGCACCAAAATGTGGAGAATAAAGGACCACAAACAGAAAGATGTGGGATAGAATTTTATGCAGAGGGACAAGAGAATCTATGGTACATTGACAGTGGATGTTCGAAGCATATGACAGGTGATAAAGAAAAACTTGAGTCATATTCTGCTCTAGAAAAAGGAAAGAAAGTCCCTTTTGGAAATGATACTCCTGCAACTATAAAAGGAAAAGGTATTGCTCAGTTAAAAGAAAAGGTCAAGGCTGGAAATGTTTTGTATGTTGATGGATTGAAACATAATCTTCTAAGTGTCAGTCAGATGTGTGATCAAAAAACCGAGGTGATATTCAGATCAAATGGATGTCTTGTTCGTGATCTTGATACAGGTAAAACAGTGATCAAAGGCAAAAGAACTCCAAATAATCTGTACATATTTGAAGAAGAACAACAACAATGCTATCTGAGCAAGGATGATGAGCACTGGTTATGGCATCGGAGGTTGGGGCATCTAAGCTTTTCACAAATAAGGAAAGCATGCAAATATCAGGCAGTTCGCGATCTTCCAGATATCAAAATTCCTGACAACACCATATGCAAATCATGTCAGTTTGGAAAACAAACCAGAACTAACTTTCTAGAGAAGGAAGGATCAGCTAGCATGCCTCTTGAGCTAGTACATACAGATACATGTGGTCCTTTCAGGAAAAGAACACCTCGAGGAGAAGAATACTTGATATTATTCATTAACGATTTCTCTAGGTTTGTCT
>APFE030206516.1:0-10324 GCA_000404065.3 Pinus taeda | reverse complement strand
AAACAACATAGAGAAATTTTTCCATCTGGGAAAAGAAAAAGGGCAAAAGAACACTTGGAGATTGTCCACTCAAATTTATGTGGACTGATGCAAACTCCATCACTTGCAGGCAGCCACTATATACTAACATTTATTGATGATTTTACTAGAAAACCTTGGGTTTATTTCCTGAAGAACAAAAGTAAAGTGTTTGAAAGATTTTGCAATTTCAAAGCACTTGTAGAAAACCAAAGTGGGATGCATATCAAAGTTTTAAGAATTGATAGAGGAGGTGAGTATATTTCCAAAGAATTTCTACGTTTTTGTAGAGAAAATGGAATTCATAAACATTTTACCACTAGGTGCACTCCGCAGCAAAATGGAGTTGTCGGAAGGAAGAATAGGACAATCATGGATATGGCGAGGAGTATGTTAAAGGCAAAGCATTTGCTAAATGATTATTGGGCTGAAGCTGTACAGTATGCAACGTACATTTTGAATAGATGCCCTACAAAAGCAGTCATGAACAAAGTGCCAGAAGAAGCATGGAGTGGGACAAAGCAAGGAGTCACCCACATGAAAGTTTTTGGATGTGTGGCTTATGCACACATTCCAGATCAACTAAGGAAGAAGTTGAACAGCAAAGGGGAGAAATGTATTTTCATTGGATACAGTGAGGAATCCAAAGCTTATAGGTTGTATAACCATCCACCAAGAAGCTTATTGTGAGTAGAGATGTTCAGTTCATTGAGGAGGAAGCTTGGGATGGAAGCATAGAGAAAACAGTGAATGTTAAAAACTCTTTGTCACATGATGAAGATGATGAGGAGATGGCTGAAATACGTCCCCAAACAGCAGCACCAACACAAAGGCAGCAAGAGACACCCTTGAGGAGAAATGAAAGTGCTTCTCCAAGCACTCCACAAGGAGGAAATTCAAGTGCTTCTTCAAGCACTTGTACACCTAATGAAAGAGGTAAGAAGTTCAGAAATTTAAGTGACATTTATGAACAAGAGGCAACAAATGAAGGTATGAACTCTTTTTTTTATTTATATTGTCATGTTGATGACCCTGTTCATTTCGAAGAAGCAATTAAAGATAGGAAATGGATAGAAGCTATGGATGAGGAGATCAATGCCATAGAAAGAAACAAGATGTGGGATTTAGTTGAACTACCAAAAGGAAAAGAAGTCATTGGAGTATAATGGGTCTACAAGACCAAGAGTAATGCTGAAGGAAAAATAGAAAGGCACAAGGCAAGACTTGTTGTCAAAGGTTATAAGAAAAAGTATGGGAGAGACTATGAGGAAACTTTCGCACCAGTTGCTAGAATGGGAATCGTGAGAGCAGTGTTGTCTATAGTAGCACAAAACAAGTGGAAAGTTTACCAAATGGACGTGAAGTCAGCATTCCTAAATGGAGTGTTAATGGAAGAGGTTTACATTGAACAACCTCTAGGCTATGAAAGAAAGGCCAAGAGCACAAAGTGTGCGGATTGAAGAAAGCTCTTTATGGGCTGAAGCAAGCACCAAGAGCATGGTACAGTAGGATAGATTCCTATCTACTGGAAAATGGATTTGAAAAGTGTGAGGGAGAACTCACCCTGTACATCAAAGAAAAGGATGGTAAAATACTAATTGTTGTGTTATATGTTGATGATGTTATTTTCACAGGAGAGTAAAGTAGCAATCACACCCACAGTGATGGGATTAAAACTCAACAAAGAGGACAACAGCAAGGGTTTTGATCCTAGTTTGTACAAGAACATAGTTGGAAGCCTCATCTATTTGACTGCAACTAGGCCGGATATAATGCATGTTGTTAGTTTGATTTCCAGATTCATGGAGAGGCCAAAAGAAGCACATTGGCAGGCAACAAAAAGGATTCTGCAGTATGTTAAAGGCACTAAAAGGTTTGGCATTTTATATACTGCTTCAGAATGTTCAAATTTAATTAGATACACTGATAGTGATTGGGCTGGAAGTGTAGATGATCGGAAAAGCACATTCGGTTATGTTTTTCACATGGGTTCACGAGCCATTTCATGGGCTTCTAAAAAACAGTCTATTGTAGCGTTGTCTACAGAAAAGGCAGAATATGTGGTAGCTACAACAACAGCGTGTCAAGCAATTTGGATGAGAAGGATGTTAAAAATTTTATGCCAAGAGCAAGCAAAAGGAACTGTGCTTTTTTGTGACAATAGCTCAGCTATTGTATTATCCAAGGATTCTATGTTTCATAAGGGAATGAAACACATCGACATAAAGTTTCATTACATCAGGGAATTGGTAAACAATGGAGAAATTGTTTTAGTACACTGCAGAACTCAGGAGCAGGTTGCAGATATTCTGACCAAACCATTGGGGCAGAAAAGTTTTGATTTTTTGAGGAAATGCTTGGGTATGACTGATAACCCTATAGTTTAAATTAAAGGGGAGCGTTGAAATACTAATTCCAACTACAACGTATTTTTTTAGAAAACTGCCAGTTACCCCGCAACGCCTTTTGCCTAATGGTGGTAATTCTCCAAGGGTAGTGATCACACCCATCGACTGACACGTGGCCTGAGCAGTTTTGTAAAAAATCTTTTCCCCTGCGCGTAAAGATCAATAGAAAGGTCCAAGCGATATTAACTCACATCCGTCCGATTGAATCAGAGTTCGATGTATAGGCCTGCACCATTGATCCATGGACTTGACGTGAAGTGAAAGTTTTTTCATTAACGGATAGTTTTTCAGTAAAGTAATTAATGTAATTTATCACGGTTGGTAAACGTAGGTAAAGTTTTTAATTTTATTATTTTTTTAATTCTCGGGAGTATGGCACAAGTTAATATGTATTTTCATTTTGTTGTTTGTTAAAAAAATGAAAGACGCAGTAGCGCGAAGGTAGTTTTTTGTTGTTTGTTGAGAAAACGAAAGGCAATATATGCAGCAGTGTGTATGTAGTTTTGTTTTGTAATGCACAACAGTGTAGAGATAGTTTTATTCGTTGAATATGAAATCTAATACGCTACAGTGAATGTAAGAGGTGTAAAGAATGAAAAGATTTTTACACACAGCAGTGTAAATTTGCAAGGAGAGACAAAGTAAATTTTTTTGTGGAACTGAAGAGTTTCTGTTGTAATCCCTCTGTTAGAGGAAGAATTTTTTTTTGTAACAACAGTTTTATTAATGAATACAAGTTCTTTGTGCATATGTGAAAATCTGTTCTTCAGAAAACAATTTTTAGCTTCCCTGTGTTAAAAACAGAGCATTATTCTCCATTCATTTTGTTTTGGAATTATCCGAAATTCCCAACAGATTTAATCCTGTACTTGTGAGTATATTGCAACAGAAGTGTGGTGAGTCCCATGGTATGATGGGGTATTGTTGATGCGTTGTATTTCTTTAAATGAAAGCATATGCTCATGTTGTTCAGGTGGGAAGGCCGAGTTATATAATATATTTGATGAGCGGAGGTTCATATACTCACAATAAATTATTGATTTTGTATGGTAAAGAGTGAAGTTGGTAGTGTTGTTTTTAAATAAGCTTTGTAAGAAGGCGAAATGTATGATTTCAATTATTTTGGAAATAAAAGGTATATAGTTTTTTTCGGAAGTAAAATAATTTTTTAATTATTTACAAGTTAAGAATTTTTATTGAGAAAACCTGGATCAATTACAATGGTTAAAAATATTGTTATGTGTTTTATAAAAGTGTATATATTTATGTTATATGTTAATTTCTTGTATATTTAATAAGAATAATGATTTAAAAACATTGTACAATTAACTAATTTTTTTATTTTTTTAATATGAGAAATTTCACATGTGTCATGGAGTAAGATTTTTGATGCTTATCATGTATTGATGTCTATATGTGTTTACCACCATTCAATTTATATAGTTGCCCCATTAAAATATTTTAGTGGGTATCGAAATATTTTATTTTTGATCAACTTTAAATATATTAATATATATGAAATTGATATTGTAGTATGTGTTAGAATAGGCATTCAAATATTTTATTTAAGAATAACATTAAATTTTTTTTAAAAATTAACACAATTATACATCTTAGATTGAATATATAAATATTATAGTTATGTCATCAATTCAACAATTTATTTTACATCTAATCCCTGATAGTTTTAGCAGATACAATAGTTTCTAGAAGACCAGATGGTGGTTCTTCACCTTCATTGGTCACAAATAGGTGGTGGTACCAAAAGTCAAAACCTTCTAGTTCTATCAAGAAGGTAGAAGAAATTTCAAATGTGGAGTTATTTGCACCTTAAGTAAGGTCATGAGCCATGGAATAGGATGAAAGTATCTTCATAGGTCAATTCAAAGAAGTCAATTCTCATGATGAATGGAAAGAAGCAATGTAGAAAGAATATGATGCTTTCATAAAGAATGATACATGAAAGCACATTGATGCTCTATTGAGAACCAAACCGATTGCCTACAAGCGGGTATCAAGAAAAAGTACAAAGCATATGGATCACTTGACAAGCATAAAGCGAGGCTTGTGGAAAATTATTTTTATAGAAAGAAGGGGTAGATTACGAGGAGACCTTTTCCCCTATAGAAAAATGGGTTACCATCAAAACTCTCTTTTGTTTGGCAGCTCAGAATGGTTGGAAATTCCATCAAATGGATGTAAAAAACTATTTTCTCTAATGGAGATTTTAAAGAGAATGTTTGATGTCCCAACTAGAAGGATTTCTTCTAAAGGTTCAAGAGCCCAAAGTATGCAAGGTTCTAAAATAATTGTATGGCCTCAAGAAAGAATCATGAGTCTTCCATAAGAAATTGATTGAGCATCTTTTGAAACTCAATTTCAAAGACTATGATCTTGATGATGGAACTTTATTTGTCAAGAAAGTTGGAAAAAGAGTTGTATAGCTTGTGTTGTATGTGGATGATCTTCTAATGCAAGAGAATAATGAGAATTACATTGCATCCACCGAGAAAGAACCGAAGAAAGGTTTTGAAATGATAGTTTTGATCTATGTTCACTACTATCTTGTTAATGAAGGAACCCAACATCTAAAGTTTATATTCCTCTCTAAGAAAAAATACATTGGAGATCTGTTGAAAATGTTTGGCGTGGTTGAGTGCAATCCTTTGTCTACTCCAGTGGAACAAAATTTAAAGCTCACATCCACTAAAGGAAAATAATTTGAGAATGCAACAAAGTAGAGAAAGCTTGTAGGAAGTCTCGACAACCTGACTACTATCAGAGGAGACATTTGATTTGTTGTTAGAATCCTTTGCAGGTTTATGAAAAAGCCTTGTGAGGGTATTTGTCTACTGCAAAAAGAGTTCTAAAGTACTTGAAGGTAACTGAAGACTTTGGACTCAAGTATACATAGCTGGATGACTTCAGCTTGATTCGATATTTTGATTCGGATTTTGTTGGAGATAAAGAAATTGGAATATCTACTTCAGGTTATGTAATGAGTCTTAGATCACGCGTTGTCTGCTGTATGGGATGCAAACAATCAGTTCTAGTAGATTCCATAACTCCGGAAGAATATGTGGCAGGAGTTGAAGCAATGAAGGAAATCATGTGGCTCAAAAAAATTATGGAGGATTTGCAGGAGAAACAAGTACATTCAACTCCTTTTTTGATTGAAAACACTTCTACAATAAAGTTGCTCAAGAACCCAAAGTTCCATGATCGAACCAAGTGCATCAATACAAAGTATCATCTAATTCAACATCATGTTGGGACCAAGAAAATCAACCTATGCTATTGTTCCACAAATGAGGAGATTGTAGACATCTTCACTAAAGTGCTTGGAAGAGAAAAGTTTGAAAGATTCAGAATGATGCTTGTACTCATCAATATCCCTTCTAATTAAGGGGGGAATGTTAACTCCTAATCTTTCGGATTAAGAAAAATCGTGTAAATATTGTAAATAAAAATTAAGGGGCATTGGAAGATGAAGGGATATTGGGAGATGAATCCCAATAATCTCCCTATCCTTGTATATAATCATGTATTTTCTTAATGAAGAAACACAATTTATTCATGGATTTACTCTTCATGTGACAAACTGAGTTATTTATTTATATTCATCATATGTCATACTAGTTTTATATTTATATACACATTGCCACCCATGCGTAGTATCAAATATTTTATTAATTTAAAATAAATAATGAATTTTTTTAGAGATATTATTTTCCTTATTAGGATAGTTTCAAAGACATTTGATTTATCTTTGTGTTTATATACAAATTTCATATCATACTTACTATGATATATTTAGATGATTTTCCCGAATGCAAGTGCTAACGCGTGCTAGTACTATGCAGCGACCTTGGGTTGGCAAGTGGCAAGGCCACCTGGCACCCATGCTTCCACTCGGAAGGTCACCACCCAAATTAATGACATATTAATGCACTACGCAGGTCAAGGCTTCATCAATCTAGTTTTTAAGATGACCTCTTCAGATTGTCTTCCCACCACTTCACCTCCTCTGAACTGCAATTGTCTCCATGCTGCTGCAGAGCCGAGCTTGCGCACGACAATGGGGAGACACTGCCGATTTTGTGCTTCATTGAGATGGTGGATGGTGCACATTTCTCACAGAGTCTTCTATGATGCCTTCGGACTGATTATTCGGTCTTGAATTTCGGCCTTGAACCACTGATAATTGGTCCTTCTCTTCTCATTGACCACTCATTCTTTGGCACTGCTCCTTCTCATCCTCGTCCTCTCAATTTTGCCCAGGTAAGCATGCCTCATCTGTGTCATCAAATGCATTACAGAAGGGGCAGTAGCAGAGGAAGAGCAATTCGCCCCCCCTCCTTGACCCACTTTGACTCGTCCCCCTCTGACTCATCCTCCCCTTTGACAGCTCATTTTTCTGGACGCTACCCAACCGCTAGTAGCAGTAGGGGGCGGGCTCAGACCGCAGGTCCTCGGCCTGTTGACGTGGCTCCCCAGCCTCTTGCTGCCTTTGTATCATCTCTGCAACCTAGTCATTCTGCATAATTTCAATTTCGTTGCACACTGGAACGTCCATGCATAATAGCAACTATCTCGGTGGCATTTAGAGAGGAGCCACAAAACTATGAAGACCTAGCCAACAATACTCAGGTACAGACCACCACCAGCAAAAGAAAATCCCTTGGAAGTAGCTCAAGGATGCACAAAAGTAGTGAAGCAGCTCATGGATGCATAGAAGCAGCTTAAGGATGCACCATTCTAGGCCGCTTCAAGAACATGGAAGAAATTTTGAGAGACAAGATGCAGAAGATGACATGGAGGCGTGTAGGTGTCTGATAGTGGAAGAACTTCCTCCTCCTAATGACACCTAGCTGGTCAAAGTTTTTCAGGTTCTGGGTTCCTGGTTCCCAATACTATGGGTATATTCTGGTGTTTTTTTTTTATGCAATATTGTTAATTTTGATTATTGTTCAAAAAATTGTTCCACTCTAGCACTACAGGCTATTATCCCTGCGTGGGCAGCAATCTCTTATAGTTTTGGATTGGTTTCCCTGGTGCAGGCGGTCTCTTTCCAGTCTTTTATTGCGAAACATGGCATAATTTGGTACTTGCTCTGCAGAGGCTAGTGCCTCCTTGTACTACTTCTGTTACATTAATAGAATTAGTCAAATTTAGAAAAAAAAGAAGATATATTCAGATAATTTAAAATGAATAATGAATTTTATTGGAGACTAATATTATCTACATCATTTGGGGTGTTGCAAAGTCATTTTATTATCCAAAGTGACTTTCAATAGCATTTTTGGATTACACATAAGTCTAGATTAATTTTAGCCCTAAATCTATGATAGTGTCAACAAGTTCAAATCTCTTGAAGGGAAAAAAAAAAAAATTCTCAAGTACAACACATTAGAATAGGTTGTATATCGATGTAAGGCTTAAATTCAAAATAATTTATCCCTCAATGTATTGATAGACCGAGGGTTATAATGGATGTATGCTCATTCTTTATATATGTGTGTGTATGCACCATCTATCAACCTCATGCTCGCCATAGAAGTCATTACTCATGACCAACAAACTAATAAAATATTTTAACCATGATTTTTTTCAATTATTTTATATAACTATGCCTATGGTGTTTCTATTTGACAATAGACCTTCCCTCTTTCATTTAATTATCAATAATTATTTAGTGGATGATATAGAATTAACCTCCATTGAATATGCCAAAATTCCTAGTAGTACTCACTTATCAATGGTTAAGATTTTTCTCCAAGTTATTATGCTCTTTTAATTCATTTGTCTCAAATTAATTAAGTAAAAAGAATACCATATCAACATTTGTGCATGTGGCATTAATAAGCGATGGTATTGGTTCATCTTATTGTAAAAAAAAACTATTTACATGTTAAGAATTTCCATAAGTGTGGATGAATCACTATGATTAATAATATTGTTACATGTATTTTATAAAGGTATATATATTTACCTCATATGTTAATTTCTTTTACAATTAATAACAGTAATAATTTGAAAACTTTATAATTAGTTAATTTTTATGATTTTTTTAGTGTGGGAAATATGAGATGTGTCATGGAGTAAGAGTTTTAATGCTTATCATGTATTGATGTCTCTCTGCGTCTACCACCACTTAATTTATATAATGACCCTACTGAAATATTTTACTTGGTATTGAAATATTTTATTTATGATCAACTTTAATATATATATGAAATTGATATTGAAATATATGTGATAGCATGGGCATTCAAATATTTTATTTAATAATAACATTAAAATAATTTTCAAAATTAACAAAATTACACATCTTAGATTAAATATATAAATATTATAGTTATGTCATCAAATCAGTAATTTATTTTACATCTAATCCTTGAAATTCTAACGGCTTTAGTAGATACAACACTTTCTCTCTAACTAGATGCTCAAATCGATTGGGTATTCACCTTCGCTCCAACCCCATGCTTTAGATATCGCTACTTTTAAGTCGTTAGTTTCAAATGGGTGGTGGTACCAGAATGAAAGACCTTCTCGTTTTGTTAAGATGGTAGAAGAAATTCCAAATGTGGAGGTTTTTGTGCCTGAGTTAAAAGCACAAGCTATGCAGTAACACAAACATAGCTTTGTAGGCCAATTCATGGTTATGTGGCCCTCCCTGCATTTTCTGAGGTTTTGGGTTGAAAAATATTAGAATTCCATCATGAAGTGCCTTTTTAGCTCGCCTTTCTTCATAAAAAGGTTTTTTGCCTACCTTTTCAAGAACACGGGTGATCAAGGCTTAATATTTGGAAGTATACCCTACTTCATGAGGCCCCAAGGGATAAATCTGGATGTATGGAGCCCATACCAAAAACCTAAAAGTAATGTCTAATCTACTATCCCTATTTGGGTAAAGCTCCCTTTTTTTCTCCTACACTATTGGAATGATAGTACTTTTGGAAATATGGACTATCCACTAGGAACATACATTGATTGATCCATGCCACTAGAGGGGTTTGTTATGAACTAGCTAAAGAAAAGATAGAAAAGATAGAGCAACGCCTTAGAATTCAGCCTCTTCGAGGGGGAAACCTCCTTTAGATTACATAAATGAACAATTCTTAGATGATACAAATGACAAAACCTCCTTTCTATATATAGGAGTTTGAGTCACAATATAACCCAGCCGACCTAACAATAATAATATAAAGCCACAAAAATAACAATAGAGGGATTCTATGGGGCACAGTAATAACATATGGGTGCAATAGGGGCACAACACTATTAATAAGGGGTACAACTACAATAGTAGTGGGGTAATCACTAGTGTTATAGGGACCCAACATGCCCCTCTCCTTCAAAAAAAGTGTTGTCCTCAATGCTTGAGTAGTTCTGGATACTCCTGTATAAAATTCTCATCCTCCCATGTGGAGTCTTTAGCAGATAAGTTCTTCCACATGATAAGATACTTAGAAATTGATCAATTTTGTAGCTGTCGAGTTCTTGTTTCTTTGACTACTTCCGGTCCCATTATAATTTTTCTTCCTCGTCAAGTTCTGGAAATATTGTTTGAACTGGGAGCTTGTCGCCTATAGCCTTCTTTAAACATGAAACATGGAAAACTAGGTGCAAACGAGAAGTTGCGGGAAGCTCCAATTTGTATGCCATAGTACCAATCTTTTGCAACACCTTGTACAGACCATAATAGTTTGGTGATAATTTATTATCCTTCTTAGCTTGCTTGAGGGACATTTGCTTATATGGTTGTAGCCATAGGAATACCCAATCACCTACATCAAAACTTCTTTTGCTGCAATGTTGATTTGCCTGTTGTTTCATTCTATTCTGTGCAACACGAGGTTATCATTTAAGAGTTGGAGGACTTGTTGTTGATG
>APFE030206514.1:2978-43050 GCA_000404065.3 Pinus taeda | reverse complement strand
AGGGAAATAACATTAATAAAATACCTCACGAATACCCAAATTAATAATAAAATATTTCATCAATACCCAAATTAAATAATTTAAATTATTTAGGATAAACACCTCTTTTTAAATTTAAAGTATTTTGATTGATTTACGTATTATGACATGAAAATTTCATGGACACTTTTAGGCTGAAATTTCCTATAATGGTTGCTAAAGGCATGGAGCACAAGAAAGTGAAGGTCAAATGTAAACACCCATAAGGGTTATTGTAGCCCATTTCCATTCCATAATGCAAGTGAGAACTGATCTCCATGGCTTTCATTAACAATTTGCCAAGAACCTCAAAACAACACGATCAACAATTATGGTGGTCATTGACAAGCTAAGCAATGTGGCTCATTTTGTGGCAGTCAAATCCACTAATTCAACTAGTGAGTTGGTTCAAATGTTCCTAAAGGAGATTGTGATGTTGCATGCAGTTCCCAAGAAGGTAATTTTAGATAGAGATGCCAATTTGACTTCAAGGTTTTGGAAGGAATTATTTGAAGGCATGGGGATAGAATTGGCCTTCAATACAGCCTTTCACCCACAAATGGATGGGAAAATAAAGAGGACAAACATACCTTAAATACATGTTGAGGATGTAGGTAATGAAATTGCCAAAGAAGTGGGAAGAGTATCTCCTACTTGTAAATTTTTTCGTATAACAATGGGTACCAATAATCTCTAAAGATGATCCATTCAAGGCACTTTATGGAGGGAGTTGTAATACTCCTATCACCTGGAGTGGTCTAATTAGCATGGTACCTATTGGGCCTAAGATGCTCAAATAGATGGAGTAGAAAATGCAAATCACCATGTAGAATTTAAAGGTGGCATAGGACAAGCATAAAATCTATGTGGATCTCAATTGGCCGCATAAGGAGTTCCAAGTTGGGGAACATTTTTACTTGAGAGTTAGACCCATAAAATTTCCATGAAGATTGGGTCATGTGCCATGTTCACTCCATGATTTTGTGGACCCTTTGAGATACTTGAAAGAATAGGACCAATGGCCTATAAGTTTCCCTTACCCCCATTAGCAAAATTATTTCCATGTTTCTTTACCTAAAATATATGTACAAGACACCAATAATGTGACTGATTAGTCTCTATTATATATGGAACTAGAGGGAGAGTTTCAACCAAATACACTATTCATCCTAGACTAAAGTAGCCTCATGCTATGGAACTGAACAATAGAGAAATTCAAAGTGCATTCGAGACACTTCCAAGTGGCCCGAGGAAGCCACTTTGGAAATGACTGATTAAATGCAGGCAACATATCCTTTTTTGTATGCCATTTGAAGTGAATGTATATATATTTGTAACTATTGTACAAACATTAGAGAAATTTTAAGTTCTAAAATGGGTCTCCTAAGAAAATGTACAACCAAAATAAACTTTATAAGAACAATAACCATGTGGGACCATTTTTGGGATAAACGAGTAAAAAGATTAAAAAATAATAAAATAATAGAAGTATTTTTTCAACTTGTATTTTCAACTTATCTCCCTAAGGTTTTACTAAAATTTCGAGCAGGAGTACCAGTTAGATGCAAACTTTAATTTCTCAACCAAGGAGTACCCATGTTGCATACTTTTGATGGCCCCTGCTACATGAAAAATGAGAAATACATGAAACAAATGTTATTGCAATCACGGTTTTCATGTATTTCTTATTTTTCGTGTAGCAGAGTCCATCGAAATTATGCAACATAGGTACTCCTTGGATAAGGAATCAAAATTTTCATCCAACAAGTGTTCTCGCTTGAAATTTGAGTAAACCCATAGGGAGATAAGTTGAAAATACAAGTTGAAAAGGTAGCTTTTTCTTTTTACCCTCTAAAATTTCATGATGTAATCTAATCTAATTTTATTTTTTTCACTATTATTTTTTAATTCCGTAGGGTACCCATTTTAGACCTCAAAATTCCCTTAATGGGTGTGTATATAAACCTCCATAAATTGTATGTTTGTTTGTAAGCATGTTTTTTGTGTTGTGTATAGACAAATAGCATTGAGCATGGTATTCCACTGAGGGGGAGGTACTTGTAACAACCCTAATTATTTTACACTTATGTATATAATGTAAATGTTTCATAAAAGGAAAATAGGATAAGACAAGGGACAAATTCTACAGCTGAGGGGGTCACTTGCTTGGGATTTAAAAGAGGTTTGACTTATTTTATGACAACCATTAAATTTGTGTTGGTGTGCCTTATATCGGTTGGTTTTCTTATTCAAATTAGTTGATTTAAGAAGGAAAAGGAACCATGTTTTCCTTGGAAAAAACTTTAAGGACGGAAGCACAAAATTGAATGATAAATGGGTTGCATGAGTAGTGGGAGACAAGGAAGTCAAACAATAGGAAGTTGGGTGGAAGGAAAAGCATGGAGATAACATTCCCAACTACCATGAAAAAGATAATGTGGGTAGACTATAAGGAATGGCAACAACATTATCAACATGTGGTAGCGACTGCAACACCCTCCAAAATTTTTGCTTGCATCCAAATTTTGGAACCTTCTTTGCTTTTTCCTTTGATGGTTGCAAACACTCGAGATCATCCCATGAACTCTTATAAAGTCTTTTCACACTTTTGCTTTATTGACCAGTGGTTGTCTTTTGGCATATTGATTGCTTTTTCATACTTCCGATCTTTTTCTGCTGAGTTTTAAGGTTTTTCTTTGTGTGCTTGGGTTGTCTTCGCTATTTGAATACCCATTCTCTCATAGATAATGTTTTAAGAACTATCATTCAAGTGTCAACATAGTTGTTTGAAGGTCTATCTCAAGTGTCATGCTTGTCTCTCTCAGCTCTAAGATAGTCTCATCAAGGGCATGTTTTGTCTTATTGTATTGGTGGTTTGTGTCATCTCGTCATTGAAGTATCCTAAGTATATGATCACAATGTCACATCTACACAAGTTCACTTTCTTTCAACACTTAGCCATTTTCCTGAAAACCTATCCCTCAGGACAACCCTCTTCCATCGAACCCCGACTAAGTTGCAATGTGCAGTCTCATCCCTCAATTACCTTTCTCTGCTGGCTGAAACTGAGCATTACTTGAGGCGATCCTCTAGGTCAGTTGCACTATGTAATCCTGGAGGTGATAAGCTTGTCTACCTCCTAGAACTACGCAGAAATTACCTCCATGTCTACATTGAATTGTGCATTTCTTAACCACAGTCATCAAGACTACTTCTGGTCCGTCGAAACCCTGCACTACACTAAATCATGGGTCTAAACTCATCTCCAAAACTACACACCCATGCCAAGCTGGTCCTCTGCTACCTTGATCTACAATGCCTTCAAAAATTGCCCACACATGCACAGCAGGCCCTCTATTTCATGTCCTACACTTTTCTACAAAACTGCGCAGATATGCCCAAATGATCCTTCTGTTGCCTACTCTACACTATTCTCCAAAATTGCACAGTCATTTCTAGTAGGTCCTCTACTTCCTTTCTCTACACTAACTTCAAAAACTGCATAGACATGTCTAGCAGGCCCTCTACTGCATGTGCTCCACTTTTCTCCAAAATTGCACAGTCATGCTCAATAGTTCCTTTGCAGCCCTATCATGCCTTGCTCTTGAAAACTACGCGGAACTACCTAAGGGCATCACCTTGTAGCTGCCACTAGTGTCCTTCATTATGCAATTATGTCTCCCAGTGGTCACTATGAATTTTTTTTCGATAGTGCAGGTTCTCCTCCTAGAGTTCCTCATTCTAGCCTGAGTTGTGCCCTACGTTGCATCAGTGAGTTGTCCTCCCTCCATGTCACCCGATACATGAGAACAATGCATCATGCTAGACTAGGAGGTTTTTAATTTAATATCATCGTATCATGAGTGAATTATACAAACAAGTACACTGATAGATCATGGTGAGACAAGAAACAAGATGGATAAGGAGTGCACATGCTATAAAACTTATTACAATTGAACAGATGTACCATGCACATCAATAAACAAGAGAAAGGAGAACATGAATGGAACCATCAAGCAAGACCAAGACCATCGAAGGCCCTGCAGAATTATGCCATGCGGAGGAGAAGGCAAAGCACACAAAGAACGCATCCATCACTCGGCAGCGTAGCAGCTTGACATGGACACCACAGTCAACCAGTACATGTCACCAATGTCTTGTCGAGTTGTTCCATGAGTTATCTTGGCCACATCATCACTATGGTCCATATTCGTTGTAACTTAATGTAATGTAAAGTGAATTCCAATGGATGCACACAAGAAGTTCAAGAGTCATGTCAGTTGAAAAGTCATTGGAAGTTGAATGGTCATGAGGGTAGTCCAAGAGTCACCAACATCAAGCATCACCCTTGGTTATATATACCCATGCCATTGTATGAGAAAAGTACTTCTCACATTGGCTCCTCCCACATAGCCTTGAGGGTCTGTAGTCTCTTCTTTTAGTCGCAAGCAGTGGCTCCAACTTCCCACTACTAGGACTAGTGACCTATGGTGTATAGATTTGTCTTGGGACTTTTTCTTAATTCGGAAGACTGTTAAGGCTAATATGTTTTCAGGCATGTTGTGTAGATGTTTGTAATACTACGCTTTAAACATTTGTAATGCATATTTTATTAACCCGTACTAAGATATTTGAGCTACTTTGCTTTTTCTAGTACTTACATTGTTGAAGATGTGTCGTATTATTTATCACCACTATCTCATCCTTGTGGACTACTTTGCACGATACTAGATAAACCAACTTTGTGTATTGGTTATCACCATTGCCACATCCTTGTGGAATACTCCACGGGATACTCAACAGACCATATCTTTTATCTAGTTATAACGATCATCACATTTGTGTGGACTACTCTACTGGGTGGTGTAGGTGTTGTCCCCTTCACCTCAGTTTTAACGACTGCCACATCTATTGTGTACTACTCCACTGGATGCTAAACAGAACCTTGGTGGTTTGCGTGTGTCTATACTAGGGTGTTTCTACTACCTATCATCTAGAGGCTCACTTTACTCTTTCCCTTTACAGTAAGAGAAACCAGAAACAAGTTACATTACACACTCACTAGGCATACTCACCTCAGCTTTTGAAGTTACAATCATAACACTCTCATGTGATAAACAACAAGAGCTAAATAAAATCTCTAAGATAATGGAAACTAGGCCATAATACCTAATGGGACTCCTATACCAAATAGTGTGAGGTCTAGTTGGGAATTCACAATGGGGAGATCCCCTTTATTGGTGGGTCCAACACCATCAACAAAATGTCACTAGAAGGAGAACTAGATGACAAAATGTGGCCACGGAGTCTGGTTTGAATCTCCTATTTAAAAATGTCTCTTCCTAACATTATAATCTTGGGATGTCTTTCTAGAAATTTTGAATGCACCATCCATGTGGAAGTTATCCATGACCTGTCCAAGTTAAATTTCAGTGGTGAGGGTGAACCATATTTTCGTGCGCATGTGTGCCAAGTCATAAAATTTTTCCTACACCACAAGATGGAGTACGAAGATGTCTGGATTGTATTACTCACCCTCACATTCGATGGTCTTGCTCAGTGCTAGTGTTACGCATTGCCCTTTGCCTCTATCAATTGATTTGGTCATCTTGCCAAAATGATGATTAAAATGCTCAATGAGTATAGCCACCAGGATTTCCATGAAAAAATATTTCGTTTAAGTATGGAGCCTGAAATATTAGTTGAGGACTTTGTTGATCGTTTCCTTCACCTCTCTTATGAAATTCATGAACATCTTGCGAACTTTGACTTCTTGAGAGAAGAGTTTAAATGCTTTGTTCATATTTCTCAATACACTGAACTGCATATTTCTCTTTCCTCCCTAAATCTTATGGATGATGAGGCACCTCAGATTGCAGAGGAGGAGCCCAACACCACATTTGGTCCTTGACCTCCTCCCTTTCCAGTCCCGAAGCGGGTACCACATTCCGGTGATTGCAAAGATGAGAAATCTATGTAGTATGTTGCCAACCCATATTCTCATCCATATCCTACTTCTATAGAGGAAGTTCCAGAATGGGTCAGGAAGCCTATCAAGAAGACTCACTCTTCCATTCCAAAAGAGGATGTCATTGTTCATAACTCAAGTATGGAATCTTATCTTCATCTCCGTCATCCTCCATCATCTACAATCCATGAATCCTTGTATCGTGACTAACTTGATCAATCTACGTCACCATCCATCTGTTCACATTCTCTTGATTCTCAAGATGCTAGCTCAAATTTTGATCAGGCTCAAGGCAGTCACATTAGAGAGGCAAATGAGTAGAAAGGTAAGGACACTATAAATCTTCTCTCTCTAATTCAAAATTGTGCACATCACAAAAATGAGCCTTTATTCTTGAACAATTCTCAATCTACTAATCTCGGTGGAACATCTTGTACAATTAATTCTTTCAATCAACCCTCAGTCTTGGGCAATCATCACTCCTATGCTTCCATATGTTGTTACGAATACCCAACCACATCATGTGACCTTCTGTTTTCTCATGATGACTCCAACTCATATCCAGAATGTGCCCTGGTCAAAGAAGACATTCATATTGAAACTTCCTCTTTACCTCACTTGCCTGTGTGTCCTACCATTCGTTTTGCATCCAGATGCATCAGAGATACTCCACATTCTCTTGTTTCCTCATCCGATGACTTATCTCCTCAATTGACATTACGTAGTGAGGTTTTCCATGATGAAGTTAAAAACAGTCTAATCACAAAGAATACTTCCTATTGTGGAGTATCAAAGAAGGTATGTTTTGATGGTTATTTCAGTATCTTTTCATTAGGACTTATAAGCCTTTCTGCATTATGAACTTAGAAAATGATAAAGAATTATAACAAAACATGTGAGATTAATATAGAATGATGACAATTGTCATTTCCATGTATAGGAGGGAGGAAAAACGAAAAGTGGCATCCTAAAAGAAAATACAAATATGAATTAACTGTTGTCCTTTCAATGGGAGATCGCATGCAAACCAGATCAAAACGGACCAACCCAGGAAAGAAAGCGGAGATACCAACTCGGCGTAGAAAAGAGAAGAAGTATTAACGATTCTGCGAATCCCTCAGGATCCTTGATCTATATGGATCATTGTTTTATCTATTTCTACATCTAGATATCTCCGTCGTCACCCTTATATAAGGGGCAGCATTGTTAGCTCAAGCATGGTTATGCTCTTATGTAATTTCTTTTAAAAGATCAAGACAATGATCATTACATCCTGTTAAGACTTGCTTTACTGTAATTTTCCTTCATGCCTTAATATGGAATTGGTTACTCTTTTATCTTTGAGCCTGGATCAACCTTAAGTGGTGTATCCCTGGAGGCTAAGGGCCCGGCCCTGGAGGACACTTGCTCTTGTACCATTACGTATGGTTTTTGTGTGGTTTGCTTATCAACATGATATGGTAATCTGACGTGTTTTATAAAGTTTATGTCACATGATCTGTCATGTTTAATCCATTTAATGTTCCTGCAAACAAAAGTGTTGTATTGACGCTGCTTCATGTTACTATTCCTTTAAGTGTTGGTATAATACAGTTAATCTCTACAGGATACTGTTGTTCCATTACAGAGTTTTTGTGTTATGCGATTGTACCTTAGCATTATAGAATTTATCTTGGAAGATCTGATTTTATATGATTATTGAATCCTTGAATATTACTGTTTCATCTTGAGATGCAATCGTATGCTTTCCAATTAGAGTGATAACGGAATCAGACTAAGCACGTTGTGTTCATATGGTTTACAGTGTTGTTCCATCATGTATCTGTAGGCAGTGTTGTTCCATTGTGTGTGTACATATTTAAGAATGAAGGATTGATGTTTGGATTGATGTGATTAAATATATTCACAACTTGTGAAACTTAGTTACTGCTCAATTCCTTGATTGCTGTTCCATTTCTGAATTGTTGTTTCATTTCTGATTGCTGTTCCATCTCTGAATTGCTATTCTATTTCTGAATTGCTATTTCATTTCTGAAATTTTGTTCCATTTTCGAATTGTTGTTCCATTTTAAGGTTGTTGTTCTATTCCATTGTTGTTCTCTTTATCTGCCATTCATTTCTTATTTGTTAAGGACAGTCTCAGGCTGTAGTGAGCATCGGCATCTGCTACCCGGCTCCCAGACCCCTGATCTATTCTCCGATTTCTATTCCATCAGTTTCTAAAGGGATGGGTTATTGCTACCGAACCCTTAACTGATACATTTCTTAATATCTAAGTGCATGATTTAGCCTTTTGAAGTAGTTAAGTTGTAGACACGCATCAATTTATTTTTGTAGTTTCAAATAGCTATACTACAAGCATTACTCTGAAAAGTGCTAACTCTTTGAAATAGCAAAACATTCACGGATTGACATATTAATTTGAGGTAACTAGAGGTAAAATAGACCTTTTTTATAGCTCCACATTTTGGCGCCGTTGCCAGGGAAAGAGTGTAGCCATTTGTTCTTTTTTTTCAGAGTAGTGTATGAACCTGCTAAGGAAGAATTGGGTTTTGAAAACGAAAGGTAAGAACCTACGTGTGGAGCATGTAAAAGCCCTGCTCCTTTGCCCGCTTTCCTACAGATTTTCTGCTATTGCTTAAGTAGGATTTAGTAGTTAAATCGAGTGCATGACTAAGCAGAAAAAGCCAGAGAAAAATTCCAAACATTTACCAAAGCCATAATAGGCTAAGGGGCTGGTGACCCTTGGTCGATCAACCTTCATAGACGAAATCTATAAGAAAATCGAATCTCAGTCCTCAGTAGGACCCAAGAAAATTGTTTCCAAACAGCCTACTAGCTCCCTTCAAGCCACAGATTCACCATCTGTAGCCTTTGCTGAGGTGCATAGTCAAACTGACGAACAATATTTTCAAGAAATTGAAAATTCTATTCCAGAGCTATTGCAGGAAGGGAATTTCAGTAATCTTTGTGAAGGAGAAGGAGAGACAGGGGAAACTGAGCAACCAAGATCTCCTCTTAGGATAACTCAGCCATTGAGCAGCCTAGACAAAGGGAGTGCTGCAAAAATTACTATTGGAGAGACCCAATCTCCTCAGTCAAAAGTCCTAGATAGAGGAAGTGCTATTAAAACTATTCCTATCAAAGTCATTCCCTCTCAACCTAGGAACACCCTCTTAGATATCCCAAAAGGTTATTGGCATATATTTGACCCAATGGCTCAGAACCAGCCAAACACCCAAACCTCTACATTACAATATCCCATAGTGGAGTCTGCATCAAATGCCCCCATGAAAGTAATCCCCCTTCAACATATCCCTACATTTCATGGGCTTACATCAGAAGACCCGGATGCATTTTTATTTGAATTTGATGTACTGTGCAGAGGATATGATTACACCACTGACCCCCAGAAACTAAAACTATTTCCCTCTACACTAAAAGGGGCTACTTTAAGATGGTTTGTGGGATTAGGTGGTGGTTTATAAATAACTAGGAACAAATGAAAGAATCTTTTCTAAAAAAATATCAAGACTATTGCAGGTCTATAGAACTGAAAGATGAAATATTCCAGATGATAGCTAGACCAATCGAAACATTAGAAGAGTATGTGGAATGTTTCCAGTATAATCTACAAAGATCCCCCTACGCATCACTGCCTTTACCTGATAACATGTTGAAAATAGCATTAATAAGGGGCATGAAGGAACAATGGATCGAAACATTAAACATTATGGGAAAAGGGGATATTTATCAGGAAAGTTTTGCTAACATAATTGATTTATGTATCAGGAGTTCGAGAGGTAGTACACGAATCAAGCCGGCGGAACATGATCGGTTTGTAAGAGAAAATAAAATCTCATCAGAAGGAGTAACGCGTGTAGAAATTGGAAATTTATTAGAAAATTATAAAACTGATATACTAGGGACACTGACTACACAATTGGATATTTTGCAGGCCAAGCAAAAGCAAATGGAGGTAGAACAGAATTTGGCAATCTTCTGCCCCAGATGCAGGAAGAAGCATAGCCATAAGGAGTGTCCACTAGATGCAGTCCAAGCATGCACCATCTGTACAAGAGATCACTCTAGGAAAGCTATCCCTCACTACCTGGACTGAAAACAGTATATAAGGAGGCAGAAGAAGAGCCAGAAGCGGTGTATTTGTTCAACCAGCACCGTCAGTGGCAGTCGCGACAAACTGGTATGTTTCCAAACCCAACTTCTTCTTTTTAGTCTCCGCAGTATAATGCTCAACAGTATAATACATGGAAAAGTCAACTTCAGCCTCCATTTCCAAACTGGTCACCACAGTCATTTCCTTCTGCAAACTCGCGGTTGAATCAGACGAGCCAATCTAGTTGGTCGAATCCTCCTTATCCCCCACCATATTGGCAAAAAAACCCATACCCACCACAATGGAATCCCCCCACTTCACAAAGCTTAGGCTGGCAGACTAACTGGCAGAGACCAATGCATCAACTAGTAGGAAATATCCCTCTCCCTCAATCTACACTGCCAGCTTTACAGCAAAATCCCTAGTCTAATCTGAGACCACAACTCCCAGCCCAACCTAACCCTAACCCAAATAACAAACCAGTCCAATCTCTCCAAATCCTAGAAACACTAGAAGTAGGACCCTATCTGAGGGAGTGTAATGATCTTCAGTTAAGATTTGGGCGTATTATTCAAACTTAGGGAAATAAAACAGTTCAGATTGAAGATCAGTTACCTAGAAAACATTTGTCACATGAAGAGGATGTGAATAAACAACAAACTCATAATCTAGCAACCACATCCTCTCCCCTGTTCCCAAAATGATTAGTCATACCTCGACCTATACAACAATATGATTTTGACATTCTGAGAAAATTGCAAAATTTGTACATAAAAATTCCATTCCTCCAAGCCATTTAAGGCATCCCGATATACGCAAAAACTATTAAAGAATTGTGCATAAAAAGACCAAGGAGGAATATAACAAATAATCCAAGAGTTCAAGTAGTCGGCACTTTATCTGACTTATTATCAAGAAAGGAAACACCCATTAAATACGAAGACCCAGGAAACCCAATAGTAACTGTACAAATTTATGATCAAACCCTGCCCAATGCCTTAGTTGATATTAGAGCTGCAATCAATATCTTAACAACCTCTACTTGCCAAAAGCTAGGCATTACATCTGTAGAACCCACCTCCACTTTGTTAGAATTGGTTGACCGATCTGTGGTTAGGCCAGAAGGCATACTACATGATGTCATGGCCTCGGTTGACTCCTGGGAATATCCAACCGACTTTCTGATAATAAATCCTAAAACCCGACTTGATGGACATCCATTGATCTTAGGAAGACCTTGGCTTGCCACTGCTGATGCCTATATTGGTTGTCGACAAGGGAACATGATCATAACAAGGGGATCAGATATCAAGAATTTAGTGCTATATCCCCCAGTACAGCCAAGTATCACAATAGTCAAAACTAATAGGCACCTTGTATCATATCTTACTGATAACATTAGATTTTCATTAACTATACAAGAAGCACTTGAGTTCAAAGACCAAACAGAAGATGATGCCATCAGTAATTTCATTAGTCAAACTGAACTTACATCTCATACCCAATGTCATATGATAAAAGCAGCATTTGATAACGAAATAGAAGAAGACCCTCTGAAAGATACACATGATCACACAATCCCTGTCACTTCTGTTGCAAATAGTAAAATTGTAGAAATTGAACACGAAAGAACCTTAAACATTAACACCAACCTCACATCCGAACAAGAAATAAAGCTCATCCATATCTCAAGGAAATATAAAGAAGCATTTGCATGGCACTACCCTGATATGAAAGGAATTGACCCCCAGTTATGTACACACCACATTTACATAGAAAATGATGCAAGACCTATTAGGCAGCCTCAGAGAAGACTAAACCCTCATCTAAAAGAAGTGGTAAAAGCTGAGCTTCAAAAACTTTTAGATGTTAACTTTATCTATCCTATCTCTGATAGTAAATGGGTCTCCCCACTTGTGGTGGTACCAAAAAAGAATGGGAAATGGAGAATCTGCGTGGACTACAGGGAGCTAAATAAAGAAACACAAAAAGATCACTTCCCTCTCCCATTCATCGACTAAGTATTAGACACTTTGGCAGGAAAGAAATTCTTTTCTTTCCTTGATGGCTTTAGTGGGTATAACCAAATACAGTTTGCCCCTAAAGATCAAGACAAAACTACTTTTACTTGTCCTTGGGCAACATTCGCCTACCGAGTTTTACCTTTTGGCTTATGCAATGCTCCTGCCACATTTCAAAGGGCTATCCTTAGTATTTTTGCAGACCTAATAAATGAAGGATTGGAAGTATATATGGACGACTTTACTCCATACGGAGATGAGTTTGACCCAACACTGGATACACTAGAAAAAGTCCTACAACGTTACATTACTATCGGTCTTTGTTTAAGCCATGAAAAATGTTATATGATGATGACAAAAGGACTTATTTTAGGACATTATATTTTAGCAGCTGGCATTCAGGTAGATCCAGCCAAAATCCAAATACTTTTGCTTATTCCTACTCCTACCACTCAAACAAAGGTACGTAGCTTTCTTGGATTTTCTAGTTACTACAGAAGGTTTATAGAACATTATTCACGTATTGTTGCACCCTTGTATGCACTAACTGGTAACATTGATTTTCTTTGGACAGAGAAATGTGAACGTGTTTTCAAGGATCTGAAGAAGCTCATATCCACAACCCCAGTCCTTTAAGGACCAAATTGGGATTTGCCATTTCAGATATCATCTAATGCCTCGGACATAGCCATTGGAGTGGTCCTTGGACAAGAAAAGGATAGAAAACCATATGCAATTTATTACATTAGCAAAAATCTATCCCCTGCTGAATTGAACTATACTGTCACTGAAAAAGAATTTATAGCCGTTATACATGCTGTCAATAAATTCAGACATTACATTACTGGATATCCTGTTATCTTGTACACAGATCATTCTGCTATAAAATATTTAGCAAACAAGCCTATCACAAATGGCAGAATAACTAGATGGCTGATTTTATTGCAGGAATTTAATATTACAACATTTTTTTGATTTCTGCTATTCCTTTTCCAAATGAACAACATTTTTTATTTATGTTGTTCCGTTTTCAAAGGAACAACATTTTTTTTATTTCTGGTATTCCTTTTCCAAAGGAAAAACATTTTTGATTTATGTTGTTCCTTTTTGAAAGGAACAACATTTTTTATTTATGTTGTTCCTTTTCCAAAGGAAAAACATTTTTTATTTTTGTTGTTCCTTTTCTAAAGGAACAACATTTGTGTGTTTTTGTTGTTCCTTTTCCAATGGAACAACACTTTTGTTTTCTGCTGTTCCTTTTTCAAAGGAACAACATTTTTTTTATTTCTGTTGTTCCTTTTCCAAAGGAACAACATTTTTTATTTCTGTTGTTCCTTTTCCAAAGGAACAACATTTGTGTGTTTTTGTTGTTCCTTTTCCAATGGAACAACACTTTTGCTTTCTGCTGTTCATTTTTCAAAGGAACAACATTTTTTATTTCTGTTGTTCATTTTCCAAAGGAACAACATTTTTTATTTCTGTTGTTCCTTTTCCAAAGGAACATCATTTTTTATTTCTGTTGTTCCTTTTCCAAAGGAACAACATTTTTGTGTTTTTGACAACATTTTTGATTTCTACTGTTCCTTTCCCAAAAGAAAGGCATTTTTGTGTTTTTGTTGTTCCTTTTCCAAAGGAACAACATTTTTGCTTTCTATTGTTCCTTTTCCAGAGGAACATCATTTTTTTTTATTTATGTTGTTCCTTTTCCAAAGGAACGACATTTGTATGTTATTGCTATTCTTTTTTCCATAGGAACAATATTTGTGAACTATTGTTGTTCCCTTCCTCAAAAGGAACACCACTTGTATGTTTTTGCTCTCCTTGTGAAACAGCTTGTTCCTTTTGCTATTCTAAATTGAGGATGCTTATTGTTCATGTTCTTTCAAGTCTTTTTGAATACAGCTATGCACTTCTGTAATGGGAACAAAAACACAACATATGGAAATCAGTCAATCATAAATCGCTATCTTTATAAGAAACTGCCCTGAATTGGTGAGAAGACACAAGGAAAGACATGCTTATTCATCATCTTTTGTTGCCATTGTTCTACTAATTTTGTTCTGATTGGTTATCTGTATCATGATGGTCCCTTTTTAATCCTCTTTGATTATCATTCAGCAATAAGAACAAAGGATCTATACCTTCCTATTGGGATATTAAGGCTTCTTCTACCATTCCTACTCTTAAGGAGTGTTGAACCACCCTTTGTGTATAAATAGGGAAGGCACTTTATGAAAAACAAAGAAAAAAAGGGAGCAAAACATGGTCTATAAATTGTCAAATTGCAGGATAGGAAGTCCCATTAAGAGCTGGCTTACCATGATCATCAGGATGGAAGCGAAGTGCCATTCCCACTGTGGCCACCACAATAGGGAAATGGTCCAAAAGGTATACCAAACAAACAACCCTTGGAACAGGAGGTCTCATCAAGCCGGCCTGCCCACTATTCGCTCCTTCCTCGTGAATGACATTATGGCTAACTGGTCACCAAGCCAGCATAATGGCCTACATTTTGACATTACACAATGTTTCCTAGAATACACAAATGACTATGGTTCCATGGGTGAAATAAACAACTCTGCCAAGGTTATGGATACCTGTCGGTAGCAAAGCATTGTTAATGGTATTGAAGTCGCATTATTTACACCAATAAGTAAGTTAGTTGTATCCTTTTGTTTCTTATGCCATGGTAATCAATTATATGATATTACCCCAACCATATAACACATGACTATATATTATCACCAATCATTACAGAGCCAGTGACAATGACCACATGAGACTCTCTATTTACGGCAAATGTCTTATCCCCGAACTTGCATCAAATCACCGCAACCTCTTACGCATTAAAGCGACGCAACTTTATACCTCGATTTCAGTAATAGGTTGTTTTTGTAAACATAGCATATTTCCATACGCTATTCCTTAAATACTTTGTTGCAGAACAGGCGCTGCTCCTTTCTTTGACGGCTGGGACAGGCTATCACATTGCGGGTGGGAGGTTAACCTCATCATTCTCCAGTCTACGTGTCAGCTCGCTATTTGGGAGATTGTGTACTCGGGCATAGCACGGCTCAACGGTATTATCTCTTCCTATTTTTCTTTTTTTCTTTTTTCTACATGAGTTGCTGTTCCAAGCCATTTCCACTGCATACGCTGTAGCATTAGAGTTTGAACAAGTTTTACACCATCAACTTCTCGGTGTTTCAACAAACAGCTGCTGTTCCTTTGAGAATTCGCAGAAAAACTATGGGAGGAAGATCAGTTCGCAGAGAACCGCAAGTGCTAACTATTTCGACTGCTACCAGGGAAATCCTGGCAAGAGTAGGATGGTTGACCTATCTTAACCGCCTGAAGGAGTCCAACGAAACAGTAACGATTGAATTTTTGTAGAATTTGCAAGAGGAATACTCCACAGTAAGAGGAAAACATATAGCAGTCACCAATGACATAATCGCAGAAGTCTCGGGACTACCAACCACTGGACCAGTATGGACGATAAAGAAGGAAAGGCTGCAGAAGATTATAGAGATCTTCTAGGACGAGGGACAAAGCCTGGCAATTCGAGGAAAGGGGGTGCTGCCAGCAACACTAGGGGAGTCGTGGGCAGAATTAGCAAAGACCATCCAAAGCTATATCACTTGTGAAGGTAGAAAAGACGTGGTAAGACCATGACATATTAAAATCCTAGCTGTTCTAAAATAGAAATGCTCTGTAAATTTACCTGCATTATTGAATTCATTACTTCATGACGTTGCACGAAGCATGAAAAAGGCACAGCACGTAGAGTCAGCTGTTAGCCATCACGGATTAATTCAGTTGATAGTCAACCATAGTCTCACCCAGCTGCAGAGAAGCTGGGAAGAACTAATTACCATCGTCAATGGAGGGTTGGCCACACCCAAACTTCCGAAAAAACGAAAACAAGTCACTAGCACACCCCAACATCTAGAAAAACGGAAGCAGGTCACTAGCACACCTGAGCAACTTGAAAAACACAAGAAATCAGAAAAATAGAAACATGTTACCAGCACACCCGAGCAACTAGAAAAATACAGGAAATCGGTCCGGCTAGCACGGCTACGACTGGGGGGGGGGGGCTGGAGAAACCCCAAGAAGGCACTAGCCAGACAGTGGAAATCAAAGATGAGCAATTCCCAAGGGAAGACATGGAAACAGAAGTACAGGATGAGTCTACAGAAGCAGAAGCAGAAGCAGAAGAAGAAGAAGAAGAAGAAAAAGAAGAAGAAGAAGAAGAAGAGGAAGTAGATGAGTCTGCAGAAGCAGAAGTAGAAGCAGAAGAAGAAGAAGAAGAGGAGGTAGAACAATCTGCAGAAGAAGAAGAAGAAGAGGAGGCAGAGCAATCTGCAGAAGAAGAAGAATAAAAAGATGAACAATCTGAAGAGGAAGGAGACGAGGGAATAGAAGTTGAGCAGTCCGAGCAAGTGGAGGGAATGGAACAGCAGGAAGGCAACCCATTACAAGACCCATTAGGGGAAGATGAATTGGCCAAAGTTTTGGCCAATATGGGTGAATATGGCCAACCTTTGATTCCATCAGACCTCCATGCCAAAGAGAAACCCCAGGAGAAAGATGCACCCGACGAATCACATGCAAAAGAGGCAGAAGTAGAAAATCTATCCATTTATGATGAGAAGACGTCAGAAAATACTGAGCAGGAACAACCCGTTCCTAATCAAAAGGCACCAGAAAAAAGTCCAGAGGAAATAAGGGCAGAAAAAGAATTAGCCCAAGAAATAACAGAGCCAATTAAGGTTCTTGCCCCGGAACAGTCACCCGAGGAAGAAAATCAGGAAGCTAGCCACAGCCTAGATCGCAGTAAACAGCCTACTGTTCCTTCTGAAGAAATGGCAGAAATAGGGGAATTACGAAAGGAACAACAGAGATTGTTGAACATAATAGTCTAGCTTCACCAGCAGATTAGGATTCTCAAGGCGAGGCAAAGGGTAAAAGGGACTTTATGAAGAAAAGGTCCGGCCAAACCAGCAAAACCCCTTAAGGGCAAGAGGTGGAGGACTAGGATCCATCCTGCTGCTCAAAGCCCCGACAAAAGCCAAACTGTTGTTCCAAATGAAGCTGAAAAATAGACTGTTGTTCCAATTGAAAAGAAATAGCAATGGGCTGATGTTCGTGTTAAAATAGAAATGGACGATAAGATAATTCAAATGGAGGCACCACCTTCAGGAGTAATAAGGGTTCTGAACTCAAAGCAGCACAATAGGAAAGTTCAGGTAAAGCTCCCGGCCTCCACAGCTACATGGAAAAAGGATCCGAAAATGATAACCCTTCAGAATGGTTTGAGGCAAGCTCAGCAAGAAGGATAAAAGCTTACGGAGCAAATGGTCCCCCGAAAAAAATATGAAGAACTACAGCAGCAGCTAAGGAACGTCAACTTATCTGAAAGCCAGGCCTTCGAGGGATGGCGGAAGGAACAAGAGAAAGTTGCAAAGGTAACTCATAGGTTAGATGTAGTTATCAAACAGATGGATACCTTGTGCTCTCTATACAATGATGTCCTAGCATGTAGAGCCCCTTCTAAGAACTATGCCCTATTTTTAATGGAAAGGTATTTTCAATTGAAAATAAAGGCTGTTAAAGCAGGCGCTCCCATACAAATTAACACCATAGAGGATTTCATAAACTACTATAAACACTACGGGGTAAAAGTGCAGAGATTATTGTGTGAATTTTACTTGCATAACTCTGTACTAGAACAAGAGACCGAACTGAACCCTGGACCTTTTGTTGGGGACATTCAATTACAGGAATTTATTTCATTTGCAGTTAATCAAATTAAATGGATGAAAGCCTATAATTCTTTTCAAAGACAAGAAAACGGATTAGATCTATGGATAAGAGCTGAGCCTAGGGACCCAACACAGTTATGGAGGAAACATAGCAATCTCATGAAGGCTCCAGGAGTGATTGAAGCATTAGGACCCATGCATGAGGCAATCATTCGGCAGGGACTTGAATACTTTTCCTCTATCAAAGACCTTGCCATTGATGCAGCTAAATTTCGATATCAAATATCTAATCCGAATATCCAGCTCAGAGAACCATTTAACTATGAGAATTTTAAACTAGCTACCAACCGTTTTCTCCTCTATGGCGAAATTGTTTTGAGGGCAGGGCCATCCTGGTTAGGATATAGTTTCCGGAGTTCAATCATTTGGCATCCTGCACCCGGATACCAAGCCCTGTATGAGATGCCTGAGGGTCAAACAGGCCATTTCTTTGATTACCTAGTTTCACATCACGGCTGTAGGCCCTCACATGAGATTCCATCTCCAGCCTACTCACTCACTACCTTACATGTCAACTACAATGTTTTCATGAGGCCATGAAAAAGGGTAAGCTGGGGGGTGTGTGGAGTATCAAAGAAGGTATGTTTTGATGGTTATTTCAGTATCTTTTCATTAGGACTTATAAGACTTTGTGCATTATGAACTTAGAAAATGATAAAGAATTATAACAAAACATGTCAGATTAATATAGAATGCTGACAATTGTCGTTTCCATGTACAGGAGGGAGGAAAAACAAAAAGTGGTATCCTAAAGGAAAAGACAAAGATGAATTAACTATTGTCTCTTCAACGGGAGACCGCATGCAAACTAGATCAAAACATACCAACCCAGGAAAGGAAGTAGAGATACCAGCTCGGCGCAGAAAAGAGAAGTAACTTAGGATTAACGATTTTGCGAATCCATCAGGATCCTTGATCCCAAGGGATCGTTTTTTTATCTATTTCTGCATCTAGATATCTCCTTCGTCACCCTTATATAAGGGGCAACATTGTTAGCTCAAGCATGGCTATGCTCTTATGTAATTTCTGTTAAAAGATCAAGACTATGATCATTACGTCCTATTAAGACTTGATTTACTGTAATTTTAATTCATGCATTAATACAGACTTGGTTACTCTTTTATCTTCGAACCTGGATCAACCTTAACCGGTGTACCCCTGGAGGCTAAGGGCCCAGCCCTGGAGGACACTTGCTCTTGTACCATTATGCATGGTTTCTGTGTGGTTAGCTTATCAACAAGATCTGGTAATCTAACGTGTTTTATAAAGTTTATGTCACATGCTCTGTCGTGTTTAATCCATTTAATGTTCCTGCGAACAAAAGTGTTGTATTGACGCTGCATCATGTTACTATTCCTTTAAGTGTTCGTATAATACGGTTAATCTCTACAGGATACTGTTGTTTCATTACAGAGTATTTGTGTTACGCGATTGTACCTTAGCATTACAAAATTTATCTTGGAAGCTCTGATTTTATATGATTATTGAATCCTTGAATATTATTGTTTCATCTTGAGATGCAATCGTATGCTTTCTAATTAGAGTGATAACGGAATCAGACTAAGCACATTGTGTTCATATGGTTTACAGTGTTGTTCCATCATGTATCTGTAGGAATTTTTGTTCCATTGTGTGTGTACATCTTTAAGAATGAAGGATTGATGTTTGGACTGATCTGATTAAATATATTCACAGCTTGTTAAACTTAGTTACTGCTCGATTCCTTGATTTCTGTTCCATTTTTGAATTGCTATTTCATTTCTGATTGTTGTTCCATTTCTGAATTGTTGTTCCATTTCTGAATTTCTATTTCATTTCTGAATTGTTGTTCCATTTTCGAATTGTTGTTCCATTTTCGAATTGTTGTTCCATTTTAAGGTTGTTGTTCTATTCCATTGTTTTTCTCTTTATCTGTTGTTAATTTCTTATTTCTTAAGGACAGTCTCAGGCTGTAGTGAGCATCAGCATCTGCTACTCGGCTCCCAGATCCCTGATCTGTTCTCTGATTTCTTTTCCATCAGTTTCTAAAGGGATGGGTTATTGCTACCGAACCCTTGACTAATACATTGCTTAATATATGAGTGTGTGATTTATCCTTTAGAAGTAGTTAAGTTGTAGACACGCATCAATTTAATTTTGTAGTTTCAAATAGCTGTACTACAAGCATTACTCTGACAAATGCTAAGCCTCAGACTGAGACACTCTTTGAAATAGCAAAACGTTACCAGATTGACATATTAATGTGAGGTAACTAGAGGTGAAAGAGACCCTTTTTATAGCTCCACACCTATTCCCTGTCATCTCTTCTCTTGCATGAAGCCAACTCATCAATTCATCTTGCTGAAGATAAAAAATTTGGTACACCTTTTGATAGCGATTGCTTCCATCCTGAGAGAAGTGTTGTAATTAACAAAAATAGCATCCTCCAGCCATGCATGATCTAGTTCAAGATTCAAAATATGATTATGCAAATCTAGAAAGTTTTGAGACGTGCAGGGAGTCAACGCACTTCAATGTCTATTGATGGTTATGTCAGGACCTCGCGACTCCAGTAAGCCCCCTAACCCAATCAAATCTAGTTTCTCATGTGCAATCTGTCTATCTACATGGTTGAACTCAATGTGAATTCACATGTAAAAAATGTTTGGTATTCTGAATGTGGTATCTCAAATTTTCAAAATTTCACTTATGACCATATTCACGAATCTGCCATAGTGGATCCATCCTCATGAAAATCTCTCACATCAAACTTGGGTTGGGAATGTTCATCTGTCATGAAATCATGGGATTGTGAATTTGATCATCTCAAAGAATCTCTTTTCCCGCAACCATACTTATCGAATTTCCCTCTTCATGATCAGCTCCTCACCCTTCTTGCGAACCTTGCATCGCAAATATGTCTATCAAATCTAGGTCACAACAAACTTGGTTCCATTATTTGTATCATTCGCAAGATTGTTCACATGGATTTTTCTTTGCTCATTGCAAATTGGGAATTTGATGTCTCAATTAGTTCATCTGATCATTTCTCTGTCTTGGGTGCCTATCATTTAGCTTATCATTTTCCCATCAACACATCTAATGATAGTGGCTTCGTGATCTCTGATATTCATTGTTTACAATCTTTCTCTTCATATTTTTGTGAAGCAAACACTTCAACCTTTGCTGATGGTTGTGGTAGGTCCTCACTGTCTTGTCATGACTACTGAGAATGATTGGATCTATCTTTCCTTACCATATTTACATTGTGATCTCATCTCTTGAATCAGAAATCCATATTTTCAAAGATCACAAGGTTTTCCAAACAACCATCGTGAATTTTATGATCCAATCACTAAATGACTGGAACAATCTTACTTAGCAAGCCATTTTGTAGGCAACAAGTTTCAACCAGTCCTTGTGCTTGCTAAGAAGATCAGTGCAGACAAGGATGCATTCGTCAGAAGATTCCGAGGTTTGTTTAGAAATAGTATCCATAAAAAAATGTAAGCATGTGTATTGGGTTGTTGTGACACGTCTTTCTGCCGATAAGCAAGACCTTCCTTTCCATGTGTAGGTTATTCAAGTTTTTGTATTTTTAGTTGCACACTATTGTTTATTTCTTTTAATTGTTTGGATCTTTATGTATGCAGGTCAAGAATGACTATGGTGGTTTCATTGGAAATTTCATTTCATGTAACCCTGACCATTTAGCTATTAGGATAAGAGTAGGATTAGTTGCATCTCAATTTTCCCTTCCTTGCACTCATCTTGCACTCGTAGGACATCATTGTTTTCTTATTTTGGTTTTACATCCTCTTTGCTTTAGTCATTTTGCTTTCTTGTCTTCAAGTTTTGTTTCCTTTTTATGTATGTGTTTCCTCTCATCTTGTTTTTCCTTTCGTGCTGAGTTTTCCATTCATTTTAACTACGTGAATATGTTTTGTTCATGCACTGTGTTTTGGTTTCTAAATGTGTATGTGGCTGAAGTTCAAAGAGTCTGGTGACACTGCAACACTTGGGCAGTCCTGTGTCCATCTTATTTGTGCTTTTTTGTAACGTTTGGCCGATGAAGTCTTGATGGAAAATACGATTCATCTGTAAATAAATTTTTCGTCAAACCATGAGCTTGTGTTGAGTCTGAGAAACCTCATGCCTATATTCATTTTTCCGCCCTGTTTTGTTCAAGCTTATCGAGCTAGTAGAAATGGAGAAGGGGAAAATCTAAATGAGAAAACCTGAGTCAGAGGTATTTACATGCTTCTTTGAAGGAACTACCTCTCTTACTCTAAATAATTCGGGATGCCTCTTCCGCCCAAAAAATAAATAAGTGCCTATGCACAAGTTTCTTTAAAAAAAAACAAGGCTGAAAGAAGAGAAAGCCTTCCTGTGCAGAGAGGTGAAGAAGGCAACTCCACTGGGGTACTGTTAAGGCTTGCTGGTAGTAGAGAAATGCTTGTGTTCCTATGTGGCTCCATTGGGGTATTCTCTAGGCCTTATCGCAGCGGAGAAACCCAAAGATGAAAAACTATACTCTGAAAGTCTTAATGTCACGAGCCAAATTACCCTTCTCGATTTGAAACACTCTGACCTAGCTGTGATCTGATAATGAGATCTTAGACAATTATTAAGGTATTACAGACTCATGTGCATGGATTTTCCTATGTTACTTTCTGTAATGGATCGATAAGATTGTGAAATACATAGACAATGAAGCAGTTAAATATCATAATAGACAAAAATACATAAACACAACAAGTTTAATAAGGAGTTCACCCAACACTCCTGGGCTACGTCTCCTGGTCCAGCCTTGAATGGTGACCTCTCTATTATGTCTTCAGAAGTAGAGTTTTTACAAAAGTGAGCTCAATTTGAGTCTCACACAACAGATACAAAACAATAAGGCTTTACTTGGATCCCCCAAGTCTTTCTGAGTACACAGACTCTCCTCACTGACTCTCTGTCTCTATTTTCTCTCTATCTCAACACTGCTTGTCCCTGTTTTTGGCAGTCTGTGGCTTTAAAGCCAATCAACGTTGTTATTCATTTCTCCTGCTCAGGCTCTCTAGCTTCCCGACCTTTGTCTGCTAGAATCCCTCTTCTAAGTGTTAGCAATCATTGCATAACGTCTTTAGGGGAGGTGGCCACTTGTTCTACAACGTAACAGTCCATCGTGCCTTTGAGATCCTCGAAATATCCATTCTCTCTTTACACAAAGAAATGCATTCAAACATGAGAAAGTCTGCCAAAATATTGTTCGTCGGACTTCAAAAGTCTTTAAATCCACTTTATGCTCCTATCAGGTCTACCTGAAATTGCTTGTCACATGTCGCAAATGCCCATTCCATGGTTTCCCTTTGTATTTTTAAAATACATGAAAACTTTGCAAAATCCCACACAATGGCCAATATTGGACATGGAACAATATATTTTCATTCACAAACTCTTTCAGGTCCATTTTTCATTGCATCGGCACTTCCCTTCGTATTTCATTTAATAAACGAAATACGCAAAATACATAGAAATATGTCGTTTAACGGATCTCCAATTTTATGGAATATCGTTTTATAGCTCTATTGGGTTCGGATATCACATCACACATATACATATATATAGCCCGACTCCTATATTTCGCTTTGATGTGATATTGCAATGCGATTGATTGTAATCGCATATCACACATATCATCGGGTCATTTGGTAAGCACTCCACTGTGGTTTGCTGACGCGATATTGTGATGCAACGTGGGTCATCGATCTGTGCGCTTCATCAATGGTCCTCAAGTACCCCACTAATTGTTGTCAAATTTCCCATTTAGTAACCTCCGATGGGCTTAGCTTGCCACCTCCGATTGCGATTTTCCAATCGAATCTAGACCGTCAATCGACCAGATCCGATGGCTCCTGTGCATCACTATCCAAGCCGCCGATAGCTCTATTTTTGGTCATTTCTTCATGTTTTTGCCTCCCGATAGTGTAATCCGATATTTCTAAAACTTCTTATTTTGCGATTGTTTTGATTTATGAAGAATTAGAGGGTTTCTTGGATCCACTTGGATCACATCTTCCTACTGAAAAGGCTTTTGGACCACCAAACATTGGTTTTTTAAGCATCAATCAAGTGAGGATATAGCTTCCTCACTTGTCCAACCTCTATCCATCTTGCACTGCTTGGTTTCGAACCTTTGAGTCTGATTTTGAGGTACTCAACATCCCCTCTACTCGTATTTCTCACCTTCCTATCCAGAACTGTATCTTCCTACAACTCATTGAGATATTCAAGCAATAGATCATCAATAAAAGGCAACTGACTTTGCTCTTAGGGACCTTCAATCAATGAAGGTTCATATAGTCTCAAGTTCTCTGCATTAATGATTGAATAGATATGCATATAAGATGGAAATCAAGGCAAAAAGAATTCTCACCAATTTTCTCAAGTATCTTGAAAGGCCCATACCTTATTGGATTCAGCTTCTTACCTTTAGCTTGCATTTTGTCTTCGGTGATGTACAGCCAGACTTGATCACCAACTTGGAAGCTATGCTCAATTCAATGCTTATCATGCCTTGTCTTGTACTTGGCCTCGCTCTGTTCCAACTATTCCTAGACTTCCTGGTCAATTTCTTGGATCTATTCAATGAACTTGGTTGCTTTGTCCACATCACTGTGTCCATCAACTAATATGTCTTTACTAAAGATAAAATCCAAGGGATACCTTGGTGTAAAACCAAAACAAGTCGCAAAAAGAGGTATTTGTGTAGAAGAGTGCTTAGCACAGTTGTAAGCATGTTGCACATAACAAAAATGTTCATCCCAAAGCTTGGAATGCTTGCTGCAATAGCCCCTAAGCAACTGGATCATTGTCTTGCTAACCACCTCTTTTTTCTCATTTGTTTATGGATGAAAGGTTGTGCTCTTCTTCAGTCTGGTGTCCATCAATTCCCACATACTTGACCAAAACTTCCCAACAAATTGGGAATCTCGGTCAGATACAATGTAAGTGGGTAAACCAAAATGAACCCAGACATGTTTGTTCAGCTGTAATCTGCTTATTACAAGGTATTATAATACACATTTTGTTGAACCTATCCACAATAACATATAAATAATAATGACCTTCTCTAGATTTTGGCAGCCCCCCAACAAAGTCCTTGGAAACACTTTCCCAAGGATGGGAAGGAGCTAGAAGTGGAGTGTACAAGCCTAGTTTTCTATTGCTGGGCTTGCTTTCACCACACATGGTACACCCTCTAATATATCTAGAAATTGTTTCATGCATTCTTGGCCAATAACAGAACCTTTGCAGCTGTGCAACTATTTTACTCACACCAAAATGACTTGATATTAGAGAAGTATGTGCTTCTCGGATTATGTTAACTCTTTTAGTTTTAGGAATGCATAACTTTCCCAAATGATACAAAATTTGGTCCATAACATGATAATTCAATTCCTCTACTTCTTTTCCATGACTTAAAGTTGCATATACATCTTTAAAATCTACATCTTGAGCATATTGTTCAATGTATCTTTCATGCAATACTGAAATATGCTTAAGTATAGTAGATGCATTTATGATTGGTCTGGATAACATATTTGCAACCTTATTGCGTATTCCTTTCTTATATTTGTTGACAAGATGAAACTGTTGTAGAAAACCCATCCACCTATAGTGTCTTGATTGCTGCAATTTATTTTGTGAGTGCAAATATTGAAGTGGTTGATGATCTGTATCAGTAATTGTTTCCTTGCCCAATAGGTAATGTTTCCATTTTTTCACACTTTGCACTAATGCATACAATTCTTTATCATATGTGGGATAATTAACTACTGCAGTATTAAATTTCTCAGAGTGATAACATATGGCTTTCCCATGTTGCATCAACACTGCTCCCATGGCATAGTCACTGGCATCTGTTTCAGCCTCGAATGATCTTTGAAGATATGGCAATGCTAGTACTGGTGCTATACTAATTTTTTCTTCCAAGGTATCGAAAGATTTATGCTATTTTCCTTCCCACTAAAACACCTTGTTCAATCCTATTAAAGCATGTAAGGGAGCTATAATCAAGGAAAAGGTAGCAATAAAGTTTCTCCAATATTGTGTTTCTCCTAGGAAGCTTCTAACTTCTATAGAAGATTTGGGTTTAGGCTAGTTCAAAAGGACTTCAACCTTAGAGGGATCTATCTTCAATTCACCACCTCCTACTATATGACCCAAATGATTTAAAGATGTTTGGCCAAATTCGCATTTTGATAACTTAACATAGAGATTTTCATTTTTCAAAACATCTAGAGTTTGCTTTACATGTTTCAAATGTTCTTCTCATATTTTACTGAAAAAAAGAATGTCATCTAAATATACAATTACAAAATCATCAATAAAAGGTCGGAGTACATCATTCATAACTCTCATGAAAGTGGCAGGAGCATTTGTTAAACCAAAAGGCATAACTAGCCATGCATACAACCCTTGTTTTGTTTTGAAAGCAGTCTTCCATGCATCTTCTTTTGCTACTCTGACCTCATGGTAGCCACTACGCAAGTCCAACTTGGAAAAGTAAACAACTTCTTTCAATTGATCTAATAGATCACCTATGTGAGGAATATGATAATGATTCTTGATCGTTATTTTATTCATTGCTCTATAATCAATGCACATCCTCCATGAACCATCTTTCTTTCTCACCAACATGAATGGAGATCTGCATGGTGATGTGCTTGGCCTAATGAACCCTTTATCAAGCAGCTCTTGTAACTGTTTCTTGATCTCTGCATTATCTAAATTGGATAACCTGTACATTCTGATGTTAGGCAATGGAGCATCTTGCTGCAAATGAATATCATGTACTATTTCCCTTTTGGGTGGCAAACCGTTAGGTTCTTGAAATAGGATATCATATTCTGAAACAACTTTTTCTAAATCAGCTTTCTATTTAGCATCATAGCCTTCAAATGCAATGGTTTTATCAGGGGTCTTTTCCTTTACAACCATTAGTAAAAATTTCTTGCATGAATTTACAATTCCTTTCATCTGCCTTGAGATTATGAGAGTGTAGTTATTTTTGAGCTGATGAGCTCTTACAATATATTCTATTCCATCTTTTGTGAGTTGATACTTATTTTCAGTTCTATAGAAAACGAATTTTCTATCATACAAGTAAGGACTTCCTAAAACAATACCACATATATCCAAGGGAACTATATCTAACTCAACCTCATCTACAAATGCTGACCCAAAAGAAAACCTAAGTTTACATTGTCTAGTCACTTGTAGGTTTTCTTTATCACATACCCAACCTAATGGATATGGCTTTTTGTGAGGTGTGGTTAGTAGTCCCAACTTCTTTACAATTGCTTCAGAAATCAAGTTCACTTGTGAACCACTATCAAATAACTGTAATATGAAAAATCTCATGTATTTTCCTCTCATTTTCTTCATTAATAATAGATTGTGCAAAATTACAAGTAGATGCTTCAGAATTTTTACCTTTTATACCTATAGTTGTGACTATTGTTTCATCACCTAAGTTTGACCCCAAATCTTTCTGAATAGCAGCAGTAGTCTTCTTCTTCTTGCCATTGAACTTCTTAGGTTTCAGCTCCAAATGCAAAGGCTAGCAATGTTCGTCATCATATCCATCCTTCTTGCAGTGAGTGCATGAAGGTTTGTCTTTCTGTACAACGTTTTCCTTCATCTCTTTCCATTTATGCTTCCTCTTTTCCTTGTTCTTGCTTTCAGTGGGTTTTGATGATCCCCCAATCTCTAGGTTCATATTCTTTCCTCTAGCCTCTAGATGTGTAGCCTAAACTGATACATCATCTATGCTAGTAGGGTTAAACATGAGAATGGTGTGCCTCAAATAGCTATGTAGACCACCTATATACTTCAACAAAGTTTCAAGTGAGTCTAGAGAATGCTTAGAATTAAAGCTCCTTTTCTAAATTCCTGGGTATAGCTTTGTACACTTTGCCCCTTTAATTGGCGAAGAGCTTGCCAACTCATCATTGCTTGTTGCATATAAGCTAGTGGATAGAATTTTTTTTTAATGGCATAAACAAATTCACTCTAGGTAGAAAGAATTTTACCATGCTTCTTCAAATCAGCTTGTGTCCTGCCTTCCCACCATACCAGGGTAGTTCATCCAAGGCGAAGGCTAGCCAGCTGAATCTTTCTCCTTTCTGAATCGATGTTTTGCACCCCGCAATATACATCAATCTGTCTAATCCAGTTATCTAGCCTTTCTATATTTAACTCTCCATCATATATTGGCAAATCAAATTTTACATCTAATTTAACAAAAGGGCTAGAAGGAGGTGTTGATAGAGGAGGCTACTTCCCTTTCCCTTTGCCTTCTGAATGGCCATCTAGAAGAGGTTCCTTTGTTCCTTTATCTTGTTTGGAGGTTAAAGTATATTCACCTTGACCTTTCTTAGATTCTCGATACATCTATTCTACCATGGATATCATGGTCATGAAACTGTCCATGAACTAAGAGTCATATTCTGAGGGAATTTCTTCTGCCATTTTCCTCCTAGGATAGACTCTTCCAATTTTTGGGTTAGCCTCAACTAGTTCTCCTTCTCTTAATTTGAGCTTTGGCCTAGTTAGCATTCAAAAATCCAGCACAAGCTTGTCTAACCTTAGCAAACCTAAAGCTATGATACCACTTGCTCTGATAATGAGATCTGAGACAATTATTAACGTATTGCCGACTCATGTGCATGGATTTGCCTATGTTACTTTGTGCAATGGATCGAGAAGATTGCGAAATACATAGACAATGAAGCAATTAAAGATCATAATAGACAAACATACATAAACACAAAAATGTTTAATAAGGAGTTCACCCGACACTCCTGGGCTATGTCTCCTGGTCCAGCCTTCAGTGGTGACCTCTCTATTATGTCTTCAAAAGTAGAGTTTTTACAAAAGTGAGCTCAATTTGAGTCTCACACAATAGATAAAAAACAACAAGGCTTTACTTGGATCCCCCAAGTCTTTCTGAGTACAACGACTCTCCTCATTGACTCTCTATCTCTGTTTGCTCTCTGTCTCAGCACTGCTTGTCCTTGTTTTTGGTAGTCTGCGGCTCTAAAGCTAATCAATGCTATCTATTCGTTTCTCCTTCTCGGTCTCTCTGGCTTCCTGGCCTCTATCCACGCGAATCCCTCTTCTGAGTGTTAGTAATCACTGAATAATGTCTTTAGGGGAGGTGACAACATGTTCTACAATGGAAAAGTCCAACATGCCTTTAAGATCCCTGAAATAGCCATTTTCTGTTTACACAAAGAAATGCATTCAAACATGAGAAAATCCGTCAAATTACTATTCATCGGACTTCAAAAGTCCCTAAATCCACTCTATGCTCCTATCGGGTCCGCCTGAAATCGCTTATCGCATGTTGCAAATTCTCGTTCGATGGTTTCCCTTTGTATTTTTAAAATACATTAAAACTTTGCAAAATCCCACAAAACGGCCCGTATCGGACTTGGAACAATATATTTTCATTCACAAACCCTTTCGGGTCCCGTTTTCATCACATTAGCACTTCCCTTCTTATTTCATTTAATAAACGAAATACACAAAATACATAGAAATCTATCGTTTGATGGATCTCAAATTTTATGGGATATCATTTTATAGCTCTATTGGGTCCAGCTATCGCATCGCGCATATACACATATATATAGCCCCACTCCTCTATGTAGCTCCGATGTGATATTGCGATGTGATTGACCGCAATCGCATATTGCACATACCCCTAGGCCATTTGGTAAGCACTCCACTATGGTTTGACAACATGATATTGCAATGCAACGTGGGTCATCGATATATGAACCTGATCGATCATCCTCGTTGACCCCGCTAATAACTATCACATTTCCCATGTAGTAACCTCCAATAGCCTCTGCCTGCCACCGCCGATTGCAATTTTCCAATCGAATCTGGACTATTGATCGGCCAAATCAAAAGCTCCTGTGCATCACTGTCCAAGTTGTTGATAGCTCTATTTTTGGTCATTTCTTCGTGTTTTTACCTCTAGATAGTGTAATTTGATTTATCTAAAACTTCTTCTTTTGCGATTGTTTTGATTTATGAAGACTTAGAGGGTTTCTTGGATCCATTTGGATCAGGCTAATTTTCATGTTGTGTTTAACTGATTTGGTACAAGGTGAACCATGTCTATCCAAGGCAGGTGGAGAAGTCGAAGTGGTCCACACAACGAATCAATACTCCCCGAAAGGCCAAGTCCCTGCACTGTAAAGGAACCAAAACAGACAAGTTGCTATTCCACCAGTGTGTCAACAAGTGTTATAGTAGTTGTAACACCCTCCAAAATTTTGGCTTGGATCCAAATTTTGGAGCCTTTTTTAGTTTTTCCTTTGATGGTTGAAAACACTTGAGATCATCCCATGAGCTCTTGTGAAGTCTTTTCACCCTTTTACTTATTTGACCATCGATCATCTTTTGGCATATTGATTGTTTTTTCATGCTTGTGATATTCTTCTAGTGAGTCTAAAGGTTTTTCTTTGTGTGCTTGGGTTGTCTTCACTATGTGAATAACTGTCGTACTCACACAAATTTTTTTAAGCATTATCGCATAAGGTTCATCACGCTCCTCCGAAGGTCTATCTCAAGTGTCACGCTTGTTGCACTCAACTCTAAGATAGTCTCATTGAGGGAATGTTTTGTCTTGTTGTACAAGTGGTATGTATTATCTCATCATCAAAGTATGCTAAGTGTATGATCATAATGTGACGTCTTCACAATTTCACTTTCTTTCAACACTTAGCCATTTTCTTGAAAATATATCTGACTGCACAACCCTCTTCCACGAGAACCCAACTGAGTTGATTGCATAGTCTCAGCCCTCGTTGACCGTTCTCTACTACCCAAAACTACGCATTGATTAAGGTTGTCCTCGAGGTCCGTTTCGCTGCACAAACTACCTCCATGTTGAAACTAAACTACACAATTCTCAAGCACTGTCATCAAGCCTCCTTTTGGTATGCGGAACCTTGCACTACACTGAGACCTTGATTTACACTAATTTCCAAAATTGTGTAGACATGCCCAACTACTCCTCTATTTGCTTTCTCTACAATGGCTTCATAAACTATGTAGCCATGCTCAACAGACCCTCTGTAGCCTATCCTTCTTTGTTCTCCAAAATTGCATAGACATGCCCAATTGATCCTTCTCTTGCCTACTCTAAATTGTTATCCAAACCGCACAATCATGTCTAGCGGGTCCTCTACTTCCTTTCTCTACACTGCCTTTAGTAACTACATAGAGATTTCTAGCAGACCCTCTGCCTCCTTTCCTCCATTGTTCTCCAAAATTGCGTAGTCATGCTCACCAAGTCCCTTGCAACCTTGTCATGCCTTTCTCTTAAGAACTACGCATAAATGCCCTAAGGCCTCACCTTGCACCTTCCATTGGTGTCTTTCACTGTACAATTATATCCCCTAGTGGTCACTACGCAATTTTTCCTGACAATGCAATTTTTCCTCCAAGAGTTCCTTATTCCAACCTGAGCTATGCCCTGCACTATCTCAATGAGTTTTCCTCCCTCCCTAGAACACAATAAAAATGTGTCATGCTAGACTAGGAGCTTTGTATTAGATATCGCCCCATCATGAGTGAATTGTAGGAACAGGTACACTGATAGTTCATGATGAGACGACAAATGGGGTGAAGAAGAAGCACACATGCTAGAAGACTTGCTGCAATTGGACAGATGTACCAAGCACATCAAGCAATAATCGAAAGGAGTACATGCATGGAACCATCAAGCAAGACCAAGACCATTGAAGACCCCACAACACTATGCCATGCAGAGGAGAAAAAAAAGCACACTGAGAATACATCATCACTCAGCAGCCCAATAGCTTGAAATGGACACCACAGTTAGCTAGTACATGTCACCAATGTCATGTCGAGTTGTGTCATTAATTGTCTTGGCGACATCATCACTATGGGCCATATTCGTTATAACTCAATGTAATATAAAGTGAATTCCAATGGATGCATAGAACAATTTGAAGAGTCATGTTAGTTGAAAATTCATTAGAATTTGAATGGTGATGAGGGTAGTCGAAGAGTCACAAGGGTTAAGCATCACCATTGACTATATGTAGCCCTCCCATTGTATGAGCAAAGGACTTTTCACCTTGGTTCCTCCCACATTTTCTTGAGAGACTATAGATTCTTCTTTAAGGATCGAGCATTGGCTCCAACGTCCTACTAATTGCACTAATTATGTATGGTGTACAAATGTGTCTTGGGACTTTTTCTTAATTCAGACACATGTTAAGGCTAGCACATTTTCACGCAAGTTTTGGAGATGTTTGAAAGACTACTCTTTATTTGTAATGCATATTTTCTTAACCTGTACTAAGATAGTTGAACTACTTTGGTTATTTTAGTACTTACATTGTTGAAGATGTGTCATATTATTTATCACCTCTATCTCATCCTTGTGGATTACTCTGTGGGATACTAGATAAACCAACTTTGTGTATTGGCTATCACCATTGTCACATCCTTGTGGACTACTCTACGGGGTACTAGACATACCATATTTGTTTTCTAGTTATAACGATCATCACATTTTTGTGGACTACTCTACTGGGTGGTGTAGGTGTTGTCCCCTTCACCTCAGTTTTAATGACTACCACATCTGTTGTGTACTACTCCACTGGATGCTAAATAGACCCTTCTTGGTTTGTGTGTGTCTTTCTTAGGGTGGTACTACTACCTCTCATATAGAGGCTCACTTTAGTCTTTCCCTTTATAGTAAGAGAAACCAGACACGAGATACATTACGCACTCACCAGGCATACTCACCTCACTTTTTGAAGTTACAAGCATAACACTCTCATGTGATAAACAACAAGAGTTAAGGAAGATCTCTAAGATAATGGAAACTAGGCCATCATACTGGGTGAGACTCCTATACCAAATGGTGTGAGGTATATTTGGGACTTCACATTAGGGAGATCCCCTTTGTTGGTGGGTCCAACACCATCAACAAAATGTCGCTAGAAGGAGAGCCAGGCAACAGGATGTGCCCACAGAGTTTGGTTCGAATCTTTTATTCAAAAATGTCTCTTCCTAACATCATAATACCCAGATGTCTTTCTAGAAATTTTGAATGTACCATCCCTGCGGAAGTTATCCATGAATCGTCCAAGTTAAATTTCAGTGGTGAGGGTGAACCATCTTCTCATGCGCATGTGTGCCGAGCCATAAAATTTTGCCTACACCACAAGATAGATTACGAAGATGTCTAGACTAGATTACTCACCCTCACATTCAATGGTCTTGCTCACGCTATTGTTACGCATTACCCTTTTCCACTATCAATTCGTTTGGTCATCTTGCCAAAATGATGATTAAAATGTTCGATGAGTATAGCCACTAGGATTGCCATGAAAAATATGTCGTTTAATTATGGAGACTAAAAAATTAGTTGAGGCATTTATTGATCATTTCCTTCACCTCTATTACGAAATTCATGAACATCTTATGAACTTTGACTTCTTGAGAGAAGAGTTTAAAAACTTGGTTCTTATTTTTCAATACGTTGAACTACATGTTTCCCCTTCCTCCCCAACTCTTATGGATCATGAGGCACCTCAGATTGCAGAGGAGGATCCCAACACCCCATTTGGTCCTTGTCCTCCTCCCTTTCCAGTCACGAAGTGGGTGCCCCGTTCTAGTGATTACAAAGATAAGAAATCTATGTAGCACGTCCCCATCCCATCTTCTCATCTATCTCCTACTTCTATAAAGGAAGTTCCAGAATGACTCAGGAAGCCTATAGAGAAGACTCACTCTTCCATTCCGCAAGAGGATGTCATTGTTCATAACTCAAGTATGGAATCTTATCTGCATCTCTGTTGTCCTCCATCATCTACAATCCATGAATCCTTGTACCATGACTCACTTAATCAATCCACTTCACCATCCAGCTGTTCACATTCTCTTGATTCTTAATATTCTAGTTCAAATTGTATCAGGCACAAGCCAGTCACATTGCATAGGCAGATGAGTAGAAAGGTGATGACAATATCAATCTTCTCTCTCTGATTCAAAATTTTTCATATCAAAACAATGATCTTTTATCATTGAGCGATTCTCAATCTGTTAATATTGGTGGAACATCTTGTACAATTAATTATTTCAATAAATCCTCAGTCTTAGATAGTCATTACTCCCATGCTTCCATATGTTGTTACGAATACCCAATCACATCATGTGATCTTCTGTTTTCTCATGAAGACTCCAACTCAAATCCATAATGTGCCCCGGTCAAAGAATACATTCATATCGAAACTTCCTCTTTAACTCACTTTCCTGTGTGTCCTACCATTCACAATGCATCCACATGCAGAGAAGATACTCCACATTCTCTTGTTTCTTCATCCGATGAGTTATCTCCTCAATTGACATAAGGTATTGAGGTTGTCCATTATGAAGTTAAAAACGGTCTAATCACAAAGTGTACTTCCCATTCCTCGTCATCTCTTCTCTCGCATGAAGGCAACTCTTCAAGTCATCTTGCTGAAGATAAAAAATTTGGTGCACCTTTTGATAGCGATGACTTCCATCTTGAAATAAGTTCTGTAATCAACAGCAATAGCCATCCTAAAGCCATGCATGATCTGGTTCAAGCTTCAAAATACAATTGTACAAATCTAGAAGGTTATGGGATGTGCTAGGGAGTTGACGCACTTCAATTTCCATTGATGGTTATGCCAGGACCTCACGACTCTAGTAAGCCCCACGAACCCAATCAAATATGGTTTCTCATGTGAAATCTGTCTATCTACATGGTTGCACTCAATGTGAATTCACATGTAAAAAATGTTTGGTATTCTGAATATGATCTCTCAAATTTTCAAAATTTAACTTATGACCAAATTCACGAATCTGTCATAGTGCATCCATCTTCATGAAAATATCTCACATCAAACTCGGGTTGGGAATGTTCATCTATCATGAAATCATGGGATTATGAATTTTATCATCTCAAAGAATCTCCTTGCTTGCAACCATACTTATCGAATTTCCCTCTTCATGATCAGCTCCTCAGCCTTCTTGTGAACCTTGCATCGTAAATATGTCTATCATATCTAGCTCACAGTGAACTTGGTTCCATTATTCAAAGCATGCACATCCAATGATAGTGGCTTCACGATCTCTGATCTTCATCGTTTACCATCTTTCTCTTCAAATTTTTGTCAAGTAGGTGAGACACTTCAACCTTTGCTAATGGTTATGGCAGGTCCTCACTGTCTTAGCATGACTATTGAGAATGATCGGATCTATCTTTCCTTACCATATTCCCATCGTGATCTCATCTCTTGAATCATAAATCCATATTTTCATAGATCACGATGTTTTCCAAACAACCACCATGAATTTTATGATCCAGTCACTGAATCGCTCGAACAATCTTACTTGGAAAGCCATTTTGTAGCCAACAAGTTTCAACCCTTCCTTGCGCTCGCTAAGAAGATCGGTGTAGACAAGGATGCACGCATAAGAAGCTTTTGAGGTTTGTTTAGAAATGGTATTCATAAAAAAGGTAAGCATTTGTATTGGGTTGTTGTGACACGTCATTCTGCCGATAGGCAAGACCTTCCTTTCCATGTGCAACTGATTCAAGTTTTTGTATTTTTAGTTGCAAACTTTGTTTATTTCTTTTAATCATTCGTTTCTTTGTGTATGCAATTTTGGAATGACTATGGTGGTTTCACTGGAAATTTCATTTCATGTAACTCCAAACATTTTGCTGTTAGGATAGGAGTAGGATTAGTTGCATCTCAATTTTCCCTTGCTTGCATTCATCTTACACTCATAGTACATCATGGTTTTCTTATTCTGGTTTTACAACCTATTTGCTTTAGTCATTTTGCTTCCTTATCTTTAGGTTTTGTTTCCTTTTTGTGTATGCCTTTCCTATCGTCTTCTTTTTCCTTTCGTGTTGAGTTTTCCATTTGTTTTCACTACATGAATAAGCGTTGTGCATGCACTCTGTTCTTATTTCTGAATGGGTATGTGGCTGAAGTTCAAAGAGTGTTGTGACACTAGAACAGTTGGTAAGTCCTGTGCCCAAAACTACACATTGATTGAGGTTGTCCTCCAGGTCAGTTTCACTGTGCAATCCAAGACTTGAGAAACCTATATTCCTCCCATAAATGCGTAGAAACTACCTCCATGTCAAAACTAATCTACACAATTCTCAAGAACAATCATCAAGCCTCCTTCTCGTCTATCAGAACCCTGAATTGCATTGAGATCTGGATCTGCATTGATCTCCAAAATTGCGTAGACATGCCTAGTTGGTCCTCTATTACCTTTCTCTGCAATGGCTTTATAAATTGTGCAACCATGCTCAATAGACCCTCTGCTGCCTATCCTACACTGTTCTCCAAAATTGCGTAGACATGCCTAGTTGATCCTTCTCTTGCCTACTCTGCATTTTGTTATCCAAACATCGCAGTCATGTCTAGCAGGTCCTCTACTGCCTTTCTCTACACTGCCTTTAGTAACTACATAGATATTTCTAGCAAACCCTCTACTTCCTTTCCTCCATTGTTCTCCAAAACTGCACAGTCATGCTCACCAGGTCCCTTGCAGCCCTGTCATGCCTTTCTCTTGAAAGCTACACATAACTTCCCCAAGACCTCGTGTTGAACCTACCATTGGTGTCCTTCACTATACAATTCTATCTCCTAGTGGTCATTACGCAGTTTTCCCTGACAATGCAAGTTGTCCTCCAAGAGTTTCTTATTCCAGCCTGTGCTGCGCCATGCACTGTCTCAATGAGTTTTCCTCCCTCCTTAGAACACAATATAAATGCATCATGCTAGACTAGGAGTTTTGTATTAGATATCGTCCCATCATGAGTGAATTGCAAGAACAGGTACACTAATAGATCATGTTGAGATGAAAAATGGGATGAAGAAGGAGAGCACATGCTAGAAGACTTGTTGCAGCTGAATGAACTTGCCAAGCACATCAAGGAACAATCAAAAGGAGCACATGCATGGAACCATCAAGCAAGACCAAGACCATCGAATACCCCGCAACATTATTTCATGGGGAGGAGAAAATGGAGCACACCAAGAATACATCATCACTTGTAGCACAACAGCTTTACATGGCCACCATAATCAACCAGTACATGTCACTAGTGTCATGTCAAGTTGTGTCATGTGTTGTCTTGGCTACATCATTACTATGGGCCATATTCATTGTAACTCAATGTAATGTAAAGTGAATTCCAATGGATGCACACAATAATTTGAAGAGTCATGTCAGTTGAAAATTCATTGGAAGTTGAATGGTGATGAGGGTAGTCCAAGAGTCACAAGGGTTAAGCATCACCCTTGACTATATGTACCCCTCCCATTGTATGAGCAAAGGACTTTTCACCTTGCCTCCTCCCACATTTCCTTGAGAGACTATAGACTCTTCTTTGAGGATCGAGCATTTGCTCCAACATCCCACTAATTGGACTAATTATGTATGGTGTACAAATGTGTCTTGGGACTTTTTCTTAATTCAGACGTCTGTTAAAGCTAGCACATTTTCATGCAAGTTTTGGAGATTTTTGTAACACTACTCTTTAAACATTTGTAATGCGTGTTTTCTTAACCCGTATTAAGATAGTTGAACTACTTTGGTTATTTTACTAGTTACAATGTTGAATATGTGTTGTATTGTTTATCATTATTGTCTCATCCTTGTGGACTACTCTATGGGATACTAGAAAAACCACCTTTGTGTATTGGTTATCACCGTTGTCACATCCTTGTTGACTACTCCGCAAGATACTCGATAGACCATCTTTATTTTCTGGTTATAAAAATTGTCACATCCATGTGGACTACTCTGTTGGGTGGTGTACATGTTGTCCCCTTCACTTTAGTTTTAACGAATATCACATCCACGGTGGACTACTCCGTCGAATGGTGGGTAGACCCTTGTTGGTTCATGTGTGTCTCTCCCTGGGTGGTACTACTACCTCTCATCTAGAGGCTCACTTTACTCTCTCCCTTTAGAGTAAAAGAACAGGGACACGAGTTACATTGCGCATTCACCAGGCATACCCACCTTGCTTTTTGAAGTTATGATAATAACACTCTCATGCATTTAACAACAAGAGCTAATGAAAATATCTAAGATAATCGCAATCGAGCTATTGTAAATGATGGGAATCTTATACCAAACTGTGTGAGGTCTAGCATGGAATTCATATCAGGGAGATCCCTTTTGTTGGCAGGTCTAGCACTATCAACACAACACATGTGACCTGAGATAGGGGCAATGACCTGAGGAAAAAGGGGACAAACATATTTTTGGAAGAGAGTGATATTAGAAATAATGAGAGGGGTGGGTAAATTAGTATTTCATTCCAAATTGAGATTTACTTAACTTATGTGTTCATTTCAATTTATCTTTGCCATTACTTCATTAGCATTATATCAGAGGCATAATATTTTGTTTTAAATCATGAGCAGTGTCAAGTAGAAAGCATGTAAACCATAACACATAAACACATCAACAGAAGTGGACACTGGGTTTTTAGGTGGAAACCTAATGTGGGAGAAAACCACTTCTAATGTCATATTTTTATTCTTCCATTATTATAAAGAAAACTTTTACAATCTTGTACTAACACATACTCTTATCAGTATGCAGGAACATGCCTTCAGGAGGAGAAAACCTCCACTCATTTTCCATCACCCACCGAAAGGGAGCTACAACCCCCAAATATCATTTATCATCTCCTACTAGAAGGAAGCACACACTCCCTTGCTGAAGGCTATGACCCTTAACACATCATGGATCGTGTTTCATAATATTTGATCCACTCGTCAACCACAAAACAACATGCATGCCACCTTTCATCTATTTTCAAATAGGACCCACACCAACAATAAGCCTAAACCAAACATCAATTAAACCACTGAATATACTGAATCATTGAAACCTTGTAAAACAAAAGAATCACTAAAACACCAAACCATTCAATACTAAAGCAAACAAATCATTGAATATCAATACTGATGAACAACCAAATCACTCTTAATACCAAGAAAATCAAGCCATAATGTTGTTAAGCTATACAAAGCAAAATCCTATTAAGAACCATGTCAAACCCTAGTTTTCCATATTCATTGTCATAATAAACTTGTCACAATCCTTGTAAGATGGCAAGCAAATATTATCATTACCATGTCATACAACAATATCAAATCCTTGCCAATATCATTGTATATATCAACTTAAGGCAAGGTCCATCAGAATCAATACAGCAATATCAATCCTTTCATAGTCCACTCCTGCAATTAGGTGCCAATTTCCAATTTAACCATCAATACGTCATCTACAAATACATCATGATTAACCATCCATGCATTTGATGTGTGTGATACCAACATGCATAAATTCTAGCAACATAGGTTCAAACCCTTTCTAGACTATGAATTTATTAATCTTTCCATGTCAATTCTTTGTCAATCAAGCATACATATAGCTTTTCATACACACTAATCCTTGCTCATAATGATGCCACTGATCACAAGATTTCACCACAATATTAGTCACCAAACAAGTCACACAACTTTGTCACAAGGATAACATTACTGGAACACGAAAACAACTGTTGTCACAGGAAATCTTCCTTACTCAACAAATAACATCATTTTTTAGTATCATAAACATATCACATCATCAATATAAGATTTATGGTCTCTTAGCAATAGAAGACAAGCAATAACATGAATCACTTCTGTATGAAAGAGTTTATCTCTTCAATCATCACCATGAAGAAGAGAAAAAGCATAAAAAGGTTACTATGAGTGTTATCTATGAATCATTGGCTCAATCTGAAAATATTCCACCTCAAGTCATCTAGTTAATACCAACAAGTAAAACCCTTTCTTATCAAGAAAGTCTCATCCAAACATGAAATTACTATGAGGACAAGAAACAACATATCAATATATTTATCATCTACTGTGAGAACATACAACCTGTACAATCATATATCCCTGCAACAATCATCTAGATACATATTCAACACATCAAGAGGTAGCATATAGATATTTTTTGTTGGAAA
>APFE030206505.1:31463-61098 GCA_000404065.3 Pinus taeda | reverse complement strand
TGAGTCAACATATGGTTGAGCCTCACCGCTCACATTGGATTGGTGCCAAGAATCTGTTGAGATATCTTCGTGGCACAACCACTCATGGGTTGAGATACACTGTTGGAGATGTGAGACTACTTGGGTATACTGATGCTAATTGGGTAGGCAGTGTTTCATGATCGCTCCAAGCATATCGATATTAGGTACCACTATATTCGAGATATGGTGCAGCGAGGAGCAATAAGGCTCCAACATATCGGTACAGATGAATAGGTTGCCAAATTTTGACAAAGCCCCTAGGAAAGGTCAAATTCCTGACTTTCCGAGAACGTCTTGGTATCATTCAGAGACCCTCTTATGAGGGTCAAGTACGATGTATTGAGCTTTGGGAGCTCCAGGTCCCCAGGGGGGCGCGAGGTACTTCTTGGAGTGACATGTGACCATAGGGTGACTCACCATCCCTTGGTGGAGCACTATGTACAGGGTAAAAGGTTCAACCTTCTCTCATGACACCCCGTGGTGACTGTGGAATAGGATGATTAGTTCTCCTGTGGGCCAGGATGATTCTCTGTGGCGACTATGGATAGGATGATTAGTTCTCCTGTAGGCTAGGATGATTAGTTCTCTGTGGCATCCACTAGACAGGATGATTTGTTCTCCCGTGGACAAGATGATTAGTTCTCTTGTCGAGGCATCCTACCCATGCAGTCTGGGACTCATGGGAAGTACCTCTCATCCGATCAATGAGCAGGGAAATGAGGATAGGGACCATAGTAATACTATCGATGGACGCATCGCTATATCTACCGTACTCCCTATGCCAGGATGACCTCCATTGATCTGGGATCAATGATACTAATCTGGGATCAGTGAGAGTGGTACACACTCTGAGACTGACTTCGGGTCAGTGTAGGATGGTATGATACATCCTCAATAATTTCTTCGTCTTCATAGTTTGAGTAGAGCAGAGCAGAGTGGGGTCAAGCTGTGCAGGACAGTGCATTTGATGGATGGATAACAGCGACGGTCTGACGGATTGCAGATGAAGTTCTCCCTAGTTGAGAGGGAGTGTTAAAATTGGCAACTAGGGCAAAACTCCATGTGGGTCACCTTATTTATGGCTACTGATATTTTTCCTAGATTCCTCTCATCGAGAGGTGTGGGATTGATCTAAAGATCATCCGATTCCGATAAGTATTTATGAAGATATGAATTTATTTTGATTATGGACAAATTGTCAAGGTCGGCCAACAAACTTATGTAGGCCAAGGTGCCTCCTCCTCATTTGGACAATTCATTCACTCATCTTCTCTCTCTCTCTCCCCTACACATAAAAGGAGCCTCTCTCTCTCTCACATGTGTGGCTGAAAGGAAGACGTCCTAGGGCAAGGAAGACATAGAAAGAAGGACGCTAGGGCAACAAGTCATCTCTTTGACCAACGTTGACCAAGCGTTGACCATCTAGGGGTGCAAATTGGGTGTGGCTGCCTCTCCTAGGTAGGCCGCAATTTTTGGCACGAAAACCGAGGTGATCTGACCTTCGGTTTGACCGGTGTTGACTGCCCTAGTTTATGGCTGCAAGTTGACTTAAAAAATCTGCAAATTGACTGTACTTTTGGGGCTGTTCAAGGGCTGTTTCTTCAGGCTATTCGAGGACAAGTTGACCGGAAATTGACCAAGCATTTTAGAGGTCAATTTCAACTAGTTTGACCATGTTTGACTTTGCTGATCTAGGGTTTGCTGCCGCTGATATAAAATTACAGAATTCAGATTTTGTACTATTTCTCTCTGCTGAAGTATTGAAGATAAAAGAAGATTTGATCAAATGGTTTCCCCGCATTGGGGTTTATCCCTGGCTAGCCACCACATCTTGTGTCTCTTGTCTTGGCTTGTTTTCTATTGATCATTTAATGTTCTATCTGCACTTTACTTAATGTATATGTCATTGCTAATCTGTGGCTAATAAGAAGAAAAATAAGTAAACTGTTCTAAGCATAGAACATACCATAATTTAACAATATTCTCCTGGTGTGGGTGGCTCCCACGTATAACTTAACCACATCAACTTAATCACATCAAAATAAATTATACTAAGTCTAACTTCCTAATAAAATCAAATGGAACCCAGTACCTCCAAAATTGGCCCCAAAATGTAATAATTAATCTTGTTCCAAATTAATTTAGGAGGGGACATGACAATCCTCCCCTCCCAAATGTTGCTTGTCCCTAAGCAACTTCAATGCTGGATGCTCAAGTATGCGCTCACCCTCCCAAGTAGCATCCTCATCTGGCAAGCTCTTCCAACACACCAGGTATTCTTTGATGATCCTACTTCTGAGCTTCCTTTCCTTGGTTTGCAAGATGGCCTTCAGTTCTAAAATCGAGTACCCCTCATCATCAAGTGGATGCAACTCCACAACTGCTGTAACCTGTTGCCCCAATACCCTCTTGAGCATGAAACATGAAAAGCATTATGGATCCTGCTCCCTAGTGGTAGCTCCAAATCGTAAGCCACCTCTCCGACACTCCTGATCACCCTGTACTCGGCTGCAACTTCTCGGCCCCTTTCTGCTTCAGTGTGGATTGCCGGTATGGCTTCAATCGAAGGTACACCAAGTCCCCTTCCTTGAAATGCCTCTCCACTCGATGCCTGTTAGCATACAACTTTTGCTGATTCTGAGCTGTTTGCAAGTTATCCTTAAGAGCCTTGAGGATATATTGGCTCTCTAGGATCCACTCTTTGGCCTCCGAGGCCCTGCTATCTCCAAAAACAATGTCAGCAAAAGACACAACATCATACCCATATAAAGCACGGAAAGGAGTCATACTAATGGACATGTGATGTGTCGTGTTGTAACAATACTCTCCCAAATGCAACCATTGAATCCAAGCCCTCTGCTGCCCTGTCACATAGTTTCTCAGATAGCCCTCTAACCACTGGTTCACCCTTTCTATCTGGTCGTCGGTCTGTGGATGATAACTGGTACTCGGGGTGAGCTCAATGCCAACTAGCCTAAAAAGCTTCTGCCAAAATCCCCCCATGAATCAGCGATCTCGTCATTGACTATAGTCTTAGGGAGTTTGTGCAGTTGAAAGACCTCCCTCAAGAACAATTTTGCCAACTGTTGAAGCTGAATATTGTGTCGGAATGGCAAAGAAATAAGCAAACTTTGAAAATTCCTAGATCTAACAATCTCTGGAATCCTACTGCAACCAGCTGAATCTACTTCACCTAGATTGTAAACTACATTACAAGCTTATTTCAGATTTCGTGATGAAACATTGAAGTAAATTATTGAAGCAACCTACCCCAATTTAATTATGATTCGGAAACATAGAAACTAAGCAAAGAAAATAGAAACACATAGGACACAGTGATTTTTGGACAAAAGTCCCCAGAAAAACCCAATGTAGGAAAACCGATGTAACAGCTCTGAGGGTTTATTATTAAGCAGTAGCAAAATCTGAATACATCACTGAGTACCTCATAGGGTTATTTAGTTACAGAGAGAAATATTGGCAGAAGATTTGTGAGTTTTACCTCACACAATCACCAAGAAATCCTAGCTGATCCAACCCCAAACTGACTGCCCCTCAGTTTTTCTGGCTGCCTTTGCACTGCCTCTGCACAGTGTCTGCGTCAGCCCAACGTCAAGCTCTTTGGGTGCTGCGTCACTTCTCTGGCTAGTCTATCTGCTGTCATGGAAGTTCGATTTCTACCTCTCGGTCTCACATCCCAGCTCCCGGCTTCTGAAAATCGAATTCCTATACAGATTTCGGTCTTTTCTCTCCCTCTGTGCTGCTTCTGCGTGGTCCTTCTGGCCCTGCGTCAAGGCTTATGGATCACTCACTGCCTCTCTCTGCTGATGTATCTTCGGCTGAGAATCTCTCTCTCCGGAAGCGGCTATCCCTGCCCCTCAACTACAAGAGTTTTCCTCAATCAATTTTTTCTCCTGAGAACTTCTCACTTTAGAAAATCGATTTTCTCTATCTCTCTGTGTGTTTTCCAAATGACCCTCAAGCTCCTTCTTACATCTTCCCATTGGACAACCAACATCCTAGATTAAATCATAATCAAAGGCTCAAATCGTTTTGGCTTGATCCGTGGCTTTTTCTGGAAGTTTCACCCCTGTTTAGATTAATACCCATTAATATTTTAATTTTCCTAAGTTTAGACTTAGGAACCCTGTTAAATTTATTAATTATTTTAATAAAATCACTTTTGGCTGGAATTTTCCAAAACGCTTTTTGGGTTCTTTTGAATACCTGCGCCCAAGCATCCCTGCAAAATTTGAGGCTTAGAGCACATCCGATGCTACCCCAAATCAACACTCCCTCCTAGCGAGGAATGTGCTCTAGCAATACACTGCTACTGCATACTGCTCTTACTCTGAAGCATTGTCCTTTGTGTTGCTGATGTCTTACATGCTGTCCACCAACTACTGCACTGCTGCTTTCACACTGCCACTACCAATGCTACATTTGTACTGCAACTCCCTCTCAAATGCTGCATCTGCTATGCTACTACCACTACCACTACTAACAGTTCATCTGTACTGCAACTTAGATGCTAAGAGAAGCAACTGAAAACACCCAAAAATGGACAAGTATCCAATGGATACACCTCGGTGCTGAAATCCTGATCGCTGCTAGTCCCACACTCTCTTCTGAAACCATTGCGCTGCTGAAGCTCTGCACTGTGCCTCCTCGCATTGCTGCCTCTCTGCTCTGTGCTGCTCATATTCTGGCATTACTAACCAATGCATCTGTCGAATGAACACTCCATGGCACCAACTGAAAACTCCTCCATCTCGCTACTACTAATCATGGGCTCCCGTAGCAAGGTGATGATCCAAGAGGTGGGCTCCTCAAGGATCCCGCCCATTTGTAGCTCTATCGAACTACAGTTCTATATCAGCCCACCTCCCTCCTGGAGCTATCTTGGCTGTCATGGCAAACTCCTCTTGTTCGATCTTTGCCGCTGCAACCATAGGATTGTGCTTCTCATCCTTGTCCTTTTTCTTCAAAGGACATTGGGATGCATAATGGCCCATCTCGCCACATTTGAATCAGTTCACCTTGGAGACGTCCTTCTTTCGTCTCTGTTGCCCCCGCTTTCCCCTCGATGCAAGGGTTGCGTTATCCTCCTCCTCTACTTTAGGCTTCAACCCACTACTGTTGCTGCTCCCATCAAGTTTGACCTTGAGCAGGTCTCTCTTCAGCTCTTCATGTTTCAGAGCTGCCTACATCTCGTCCCTGTTTGGCAATGCTGCTCTGCCCAAGATACTCTGGACAAAGATTTTCCACTCATCCGAGATGGAATTTAGAGTTAGTTTTTCTAACTCCGAATCCTGAGGTGTATGTCCCACAGCTGACAACTCATCACGGATCTCCTTCAATTTCATGAGGAACGGATCCACATGTTCTCCCTTTTGCATTTGAGCAGATCTTAGCTTCTGCTCTAAGTACATCTTCCGCTGCTCGGAAGATCCCTGATACAATGTGGCCAAGGCATCCCACATCTCCTTAGCAGTCCATTTGCTAGCAACGTGGCACACCACGTGATCCTTGACTCCATCCAAGATCATCCTCTTTGCCTTAGCCATCTCAGCTTTGTACTTCTTTAGCGGATCTGCATCTGTTGGGACAACTACCATATTATCAACATACATCTTGAGGGCATGCTCATCTAGAAGGAAAGTCATCTTAGCCTTCTAGATTGCATAGTTGGAAGCTCCGTCCAACCTGTCCCGATCCCTCAAGCCACTAGTTACCATATCCTCTGAAAAAAATGTCGAACAACTCCCTGTTTCTCCCTACTGCGTAGCTCCTCGGCTGACGTACACACACTTTGATGTTGCTGGTAAGCTGTTGCTCCTATGCTTGCTCAACAAATGAGAAATATCGATTTCCTCGGCCAAAAATGACTGAGGAAGTATTCCCTCATTATGCGATTTGCTTCTTCCTTCTGACGGCTTTTCTGCCTAGCACTCAGCTTGCAGAAAATGCATTCTTCTAGCTCTGTATGGCTCTACGTAGCTCCCTTTGTCCTGGGCAAGATTTCAATCTGTCAGCCTTACCTCTTTGTTGACTCACACAGAGAGAGACACCCACGAAAATACAACCCTCCTGGATTGAACCACGCAATCCCTCAGGAGATTCGAATTGCTGCTTGCTGTAGCAAGTTGGCCTTTGCTTCAGTGCTAGATTTTCTCTTCCTGTTTCACATCAACAACTCCGATACCATGTGAAAATTCCTAGATCTAACAATCTCTGGAATCCTACTGCAACCAGCTAAATCTACTTCACCTAGATTGTAAATTACATTACAAGTTTATTTCAGAGTTCTTCATGAAACATTGAAGTAAATTATTGAAGCAACCTACACCAATTTAATTATGATTATGAAACATAGAAGTTGAGCAAGGAAAATATAAACACATAGGATAGTTATTTTTGGACAAAAGTCCTCGGAAAAACCGAATGCGGGAAAACCGGTGCATCAACTCTGAGGGTTTATTATTAAGTAGTAGCAAAAATTGAATACATCACTAAGTACCTCACAGGGTTATTTAGTTATAGAGAGAAATATTGGTAGAAGATTTGTGAGTTTTACCTCACACAATTACTGAGAAATCCTGGCTGGTCTAGCCCCATACTGATTGCCCCCCGACGTTTCTGGCTACCTCTACGCTGCCTTTGCGTCAACCCAACGTCAAGCTCTCTGGGTGCTGCGTCACTTTTCTGGTTGGTCGATTGGCTGCTGTGGAAGTTCGATTTTTGCCTCCCAGTCTCACAACTCGGCTCCCGACTTCTAAAAATCGAATTCCTCTGCAGATTTCGAACTTTTCTCTCTCCCTTTGCGCTGGTTCTACGTGGTCCTTCTGGCCTTGCGTCAGCCTCTGCATCAAGGCTTTTGGATCACTCACTGCCTCTCTCTGTTGATGTATCTCCGACTGAGAATCTCTATCTGGGAGATGCTATCCCTGCCCCTCAACTGCAAGAGATTTTCTCAATTGATTTTTCCTCCTGAGAACTTCTCACTTCAGGAAATCGATTTTCTCTCTCTCTGTGTTTTCCAAATGACCCTCAGGCCCCTTCTTATATCTTCCTGTTGGACAACCAACGATCTAGATTAAATCATAATCAAAGGCTGAGATTGTTTTGGCTTGATCTGTGGCTTTTTCTAGAAGTTTCACCTCTGATTAGTTTTATCCCCATTAATATTTTAATTTTCCTAAGTTTAGATTTAGGAACTCCATTAAAAATATTAATTATTTTAATAAAATCACTTCTTGGTGGAATTTCCCAAAGCACTTTTTGGGTTCTTTGAAATACATGTGCCCAAGCCTCCCTGCAAAATTTGAGGCTTAGAGCACATCCGATGCTAACCCAAATCAACACAAACTTGGTCAGCCGGTCGACCACCACAAAAATACAATCCTTCACTTGTACTGAGGGAAGTCTGGTGATGAAGTCCATAGAGATACTCTCCCATTTCCCCTCAGGGATGGGAAGAGGCTACAATAGTCCTGCTGGATGGATCAACTCTCCTTTGCTCCTTTGACAAGCCTCACATTCTTACACATGCCTCAACACGTCCCCTTTGAGGCCCTTTCAGGTGAAGCGCTCCCTCATTACCATATAAGTCTTCCTGAACCCCTGGTATCTAGACAAGGGAGAATCATGAGCTGCAAAAAGGATGTGCTCCCTCAACTGGGACCCCGAAGCCAAGAATATGCGCCCTTTGTAATATATAACCTCATCCATCAACCTGTAGCGCTCATCTGCATAGCTGCCCTCCAAGATCTTGTATCCCTGACGATCCTTGGAGTACTCTACTAAGAGCTGTGCCTTCCAATCATGGTAAATGCTCATGAGTGAAAGTCCTGCTGGTCTCCTAGATAGTGCATCCGCCACCACGTTGTGCTTCCCTCGCACATACTCGATATCAAAATCGTACGCTTGCACCTTGCTGACTCACCTCTGCTGCCTATCATTAAGGCCTTGCTGCCCCATGAAGTGGCAAAGACTATTGTGATCCGTCTTCACCCAAAATCAGTTCCCCACCAAGTACTGTCTAAACTTGGCCAACGCATGCATTATGGCCAACATCTCCTTGTCGTATATGGAATATGACATATCACGTGGTAGGAGCTTCTGACTCTCAAAAGCAATTGGGTGCCTTCCTTGGGACAAGACTGCCCTTATCCCCACGCCTGATGTATCGCACTCCAATGTGAAAGGCTGTGTAAAATTTGAAAGTGCCAATACTAGGCAACAACTCATCACCTCCTTGAGGCGATCAAATGCTGCCTGAGCTCCATCTGTCCATGCCAAAGCCCCCTTCTTAGTCAGACCAGTAACGGGTGCTGCCAACTGTGAGAAGCCCTTCATGAACTTCCAATAATAAGTACAGATGCCCAAAAATCCTCTTAGTGCTGTTAAATCTTGAGGCTCTAGCCAATCTCGAATCTTCTTGTTGTGCACCTTGACCCTATTTGCGCCTATGATGTGCCCCAAGTAGAGCATCTCTATCAGCCCAAACTTGCACTTGGACATTTTGGCATAGAACTGCTGCTCCTCCAAGATAAACAATACCGTCTCTAGGTGCCACAGGTGCTCCTCCCACATCCTGCTATAGATCAAGATGTCATCAAAGAATACTAGTACAAACCTCCTTAGCTGGCCTCTGAACACGTGGTTCATGCACGATTGGAAAGTAGTATGTGCATTGGTCAACCCAAGGTTACTTGGGAGCGCGAGCGAAAACAGGAGCGAGAGCGACATTTTCAAAAGATCCCTGTTTGGGAGTGAATCTAGAGCGTTTTATATATATATATTTTAATTTTGATGCATATATGTCAACAAAAACATGTAGAATGATGAATTAGATATAGAAAACATAAAAAATATAGATTAAACCATATAACAATCATCTGGAAGTTATAATCTTCATCAATCACGTCCACAAGTTAGTAACATTATAATATACAACATATTGAGTCTCATGATTCACCAATCTTAAAGTTTCAAGCTTTCAAAATTCAATATATAACATTTATCATCATTGATCACCAAAGTTGTACTTGCAAGCTAAGTGTAACCATTACAACAAATAATATCTAACATGAAATGAAATTTTATAAAATGAAATGAAATGAAACATCATGAAGCATCATATTCATAATTCATTATTAATGAGTTATAATTGCCAACTTCAAACTTCAAACTTAAATTGCCATATATTGTTTAAAAAAATATCATAATAAATATGAAAGAGTCAATAGTTATAGAAACTACTAGAAACTAGAAAAGACAAGTAAATCTATTATCTATCGCTTATGCTTGGACCTCTTGCCACCATGAGAAATGTCTAATTTTTTAGTCTTGTTGGAAAATCAAGATCTTTGTCATTAATATCACCTTCTAAGCATTAATATCCAGAGGTATCTTTGTCATTACCTCTGGATCTGTATAGAGATCTTTGTCATTAATATCACCCTCTAAGCATTAATATAAGATAGAAAAAGCATAGCATGTCAAGTCAAGATTTTGTTTGAGTGATACGTACATTTTTAGGAGGGTCATGATAGAGGAGTTCGACAACTAATGCCACTAACATCAAGATACATAGAGGGATTGGTGCTCTTGATTAAATACGAGTTCTGCACCCTAATATATGGCAAAATTCAATGGAAACATTACAATTCCCCAAACTTGAAATCTTGAAAAACTGATGAGTCTGCTGGATTTTGAATGAAATATAAATTTCTACTTTCTCCATATGAAATCCAATGAGGTCGGAATCACTCTCAAACATCCCGAGTCATTTCATGGTAATGTTAAAAATTTTACTTTAAGAGTTTAACATTACCATGAGTCACATATCAACACTAGGGCCATAGGCTTGATCATTAGGCTGCCCCACTCAAAACTTATTTGTTTCTTTGAAAAAAATTGCATTTGGAATATTACAGTTAAAAAAAATTTGCAAAAAAGACTAAGTGCTCCCGAAAAGGCAGGGAGTGTTTTTTTTAGGGAGTGTGCTCCCAAAAACGCTCCCTCCTCGGGAGCGTTTTGGGAGTGTGCTCCCGAGGCGCTTTGGAGCCGCTCCCGCCCGGAGCGCAAATTGGGAGTGGGAGCAAGAAGGGGGGGGGGGCTCCTCGGGAGCACGCTCCCGAGGCACTCCGAAGCTGCTCCTGCCCAGAGCGCGAATTGGGAGCGGGAGCAAGAGGGGGGAGTGCTCCCCCGCAACCCTGGGTCAACCCAAAAGGCATGAATAGGAACTCAAAATGCCCATAATGATATCTGAAGTCTGTCTTCAGGATGCCCTGCTCCCTCACCTGAATATGATGATACCTAGACCACAAATCTATCTTAGGGAAGTACTTGGCTCCTCTAAGTTCGTCCATCAACTCATCAATATGCGGAATGGGATACCTGTTCTTCAGTGTCTTCTTGTTGAAGGCCTTGTAGTCAAGACACATGCAGAGAGTCCCATCCTTCTTCTTCACCAGCACAACCGAAGAAGCGAATGGACTAGAACTTGGTATGATGTGGCCCAATGGCAATAGCTCCCTGATGACCCTCTCAATCTTATCCTTGTAGGCTTTGGGATGCCTATAGGGTGTAGTAATGATTGTCTGCACACCAGGCTCCAACTCTATAGTGTGCTCGAACCCCCCTGTCAGGTGGTTGTCTCGACGGTATATCTCCAAAGACTACCGGATATCTATCCAGTACTGCTTATATGTCTGGATGTGGTGGCTTGGCCTCCCCCTAGCCTGTGAAATCCTCAACTCTACTGCCCATGCTATGTCTCCATGTCTCAAATCTCCATCATGTGGGCTGAAACTGTCTGTGGAGGGTACGAATGCATGCCCCGAAGAACCACCTGCTTGCCATCTAGCCCAGTAAACTCCATGTCTAGCTACTTCCAATTGGTGGTAACTCGGCCAAGGGAATACAACCATTGGACACCCATCACCACATTTGTGTCTGGTACATCCACCACGAAAAAGTGGTATGTCATCGAATAGTTCCCCATGGTCATTGTCAAAACGGGAACATATTGAGTGCACTACATAGTCCTGTCTCCTAGTACTAGGATTGAAAACCCCTCAAACTCTACAGTGATGATGCCCCTCCTCTGGACAATCCGAGAATCAATAAAATTTTGGGTGGCCCCACAGTGTACTAAAACTGAGACACCCTGCCCCTGCACCATACCTTTGATCCTCATGGTAAAAATTTTGGGAATCTCGCAAAAAGAAGCTAGGACTCCCCCTGTTGGTGCAAAAGATTCTCCCCCATGTGGTGGTGGTGGTGGTGGTCCCCTCTCTGCTGGATCCTCACCGTCTCCCCCACCAGGCTCCAACTCCATCTCATCCTCCTGATCGCTATCTGAGAAGACCTCAATGTAATTAGCCTTGCCCGCTGTGCAATGATGGCTTGGTGCCCACAACTCTCAACATGTAAAACATAACTTCCTCCTCTTGAGGTCCCTCCTAGTCTCATCATCGAACTATCCCTGCCCTTGGGCTGCTCTCTGCGCTGTGGGCACTCTAGTGTCACTTCCCTTCCGAGGATAAGGAGTGCATGGATGAAAGGGTGCCCAGGTCTTAGGGATGGACCCCTGCAAGTCTCTCGTACAAGTTATCGCCTCCAGAAGAGTAGATGGTATGCGCGACTTCACCAGTCCCCGCAGTGGCTCTGTCAATCCCTCCACAAATGTGTATACTCTCCTAGAATTTGACAAATCTGGCACCATGACTTAACCACATCAACTTAATCACATCAAAATAACTTATACTAAGTCTAACCTCCTAATAAAATCGAATGGGCCCCATCACCTCCAAAATTGGCCCCAAAATGTAATAATTAATCTTGTTCCAAATTAATTTAGGAAGGGACATGACATATTTCTTTAGATCTGAAATTCATGACATTGAAATAAACTGAGTTCATAACTCAGTATGCACAGCAGAAATAAATAAACAGTAAACCAGACAAGAAATTCTTGACACAGTTTTACCTTGGGCACCCCAATGTGGGATAAACCAACAAACTTGGGCAATTTAATCAGCTTTCAGAAAAATTGATAACAGCAATTATTTTTCAGGAAATTTACAGCAATAATTATGGTCAGAAGATGATAGCCCATAACACTCAAATTTGATCGAATATCATGCTCCTTTTACTACTTCGCTTAATGAATCATTCTCCCTTTCTCAACAACAGCATGAAGAGTTCACTGAAGAGCCTAGTGAAGATTGTGACGAGCCTATTAATGCTATTGAAGCAGGAGGTACTTTCCAGGGGTTGCATTACTCCAGGAAGAATAGTGAGCCAAATCACCCTTAGGCAAGTAGTAGCAATAACAATGTTCCTCAAAAGAGTGTCAGGCCACCTATACCTCACTAGAATATCCTGAAACCTAATACATTTAACCCCAACAATAGGGTATCTTTGGATGTAGACTTGGGAAGTGCTTTATCAAAAGGAGATGTGCTTGTGCCACTCTTGGAAGTTGCCAAACTTGAACTCCAAAGATGGCGAGTTAGGAAGATCCTTAACTTTGAGAAAGAGTTTGAGCACCCTCCTATATTATTACAAAATATGTATAATGATCATTGGAGGGCATGCACCATTCTTTCTGTCCTTGGTAATCAATAATCAAGGGTCACTCCTGGAACTTGCCAAACTTGAACCCCAAAGAGGGTGAGTTAAGAAGATCCTTAACCTTGAGAAAGAGTCTAAGGACCCTCCTGTTACATTACAAAATATGTATAAAGATCGAAGAAGGCGAGGGCATGCACCATTCCTTTTGTCCTTGGTAATCAATAATCTCATATTGCACAACTGTATGCTTGACTCAGGTGCCTCAATGAATGTCATGCCTCAATGAGTCATGAACCAGTTAGAAATGCATATTATTATGCAATATAGGAATGTGTGTGATTTTAATTCAAAGTCTATCTTTGTGCATGGTTTGATGAAGGATATCAAGGTCTCATTGGCTACTAACAAAGACTTTTTTGTGTTGATGGATATTGTAGTCATTGATGTTATGGATGCATGGGGCATGCTCTTGTCTAGGAAATGGTGTGTTTCTATAAGTGGGAACCTACAAATGGATTGTCATATGCTTTCTTACCCACTTTTGATGGGAAACCGTTCATCTTGTATAGGGAACCACACATGGCTGAGCATGTGGAAGACATAGAACCTTTCCCATTTCTTATACATTCTGGTTAAGGCAAGCTTCCCACTTCTCTGAACCTACGAGTAGAATGGAAACACTGAAATAAAAGTCCTTGAAAGACTGAAACAAGTTGAGCAAAGAACTGGAAATGTTTGTCAAGTCAAAACAATGCCCGTGACTAAGGGTAAGAGGTAGACATATCAAAACACCAAAAAGTAGGTTCAAAAACAAGGTAAGGATTTCCAAGTTGGGGATCTAGTCCTTGTTTATGACAACCCATGTCCTTTTAGGGCTCACGACAATGTAGGGGTAGTAACAAGTTACTTTTACATTGAAAACCTTGATGGTGAGCCTTTATCCTCCATTGTGGAAGGCAAGCACCTCACTTTGTTTAGTGGAACCCGATGCATTTACATTTCATTACATTCATGTGTTTGCATTATTGTGTGTGCATCCTACTTTATTCATTATTCATGCTAATTTGTTCGCATATTAGTTAGATGCATTATTAGCAAATGTTTTATTTTTGATATTATCTTATCCTATATCTCAAGGGTAATGATCAACACCCTACGTAGTTGCTATCAACAAGTTGCTTTGAGTGTATAGGAAATAGGGCTGCAAATCCCTAGGGATTGTTGGAGTTCCCATGCACTCCCCATTCGAGTACATGGATCATGCACTCTACGGTGAGCACATGTCCCCAAGTTGGAGCCAGATGTTACTCACCAAAAAGAGGATAACCCATAGGAGAATTTTTTTCTCCTCCTTAGAAAACCAACCAATTGTTGATTTCTGGTAGCATCGGATGTGCTCTAAGCCTCAAATTTTGTAGGGAGTCTTGGGCACTAGTATTACAAACAACCCAGAAAGCGTTTTGGGAAATTCCACCCAGAAGTGATTTTATTAAAATAATTAATATTTTTAATGGGGTTCCTAACTCTAAACTTAGGAAAATTTAAATATTAATGGGTATTAATCTAACCAGAGGTGAAACTTCTAGAAAAAACCACGGATCAAGCCAAAATGATCTGAGCCTTTGATTATGTTTTAATCTAGGCCGTTGGTTGTCCAACAGGAAGATATAAGAGGGGGCTTGAGGGTCATTTGGAAAACACACAGGAAGATTGAGAAATTTGATTTTCTGAAGTGAGAAGTTCTTAGGAGGAAAATCGATTGAGGAGATCTTATAGTAGAGGGGCAGTAAGAATTTGGAGAAGGAATTTCCTGAGAGTACGAGGCAGAGGGAGAACATAAAGACGTCTAGAGGAAGGCTGATGCTGGCCCACACAGTGCTGCACAGTCCTTGAGGGGAAGTAGAGTTCCTGCTGAGGGAAGTCCAAATTTAGTTGCCAAAAACCAGGGTGTGAGTCTGGGAGGCAGAAGGTTGATTTCTCAGCCAACAGAGGATCCAGAGGAGAGGCAGTGTAATACCCAGGAGGAGTGACGCAGAAACTGCCCAGGGTGATGCACTACTGCGTAGAGGCCACACAGAGGTTGGCATAGAGCCTCTAGAGCAGCAGGGTCAGTCACTGATTCTCCAGTGACAAAGTGAGATCATTTCACTAGTCTTTTGTTCAGTATATTCTTTGTATCGGGTTGCTAGTTGAGCATCCTAGAATTGTACTTAGATTTTCTCCTGCATAATAATAAAACCCTCAGAGCTGCCGCACCGGTTTTCACGCATTGGGTTTTTCCAGGGACTTTTTTGTCCAAAAATCACTATGTCCTATGTGTTTCTATTTTCCTTGCTCAGTTTCTATGTTTCAGAATCATAATTAATTTTGTGTAGGCTGCTTCAGTAATTTGATTCGATATTTCATGAAGAAATCTGAAATAAGTGTGTAATGTTATTTACAATCTAGGAGAAGTAGATTCCGCTGCTTGCAGTAGGATTCCTGAGATTGTTAGATCTAGGAATTTTCACATGGTATCAGAGCTATTGATGTGAAACAGGAAGAGCAGATCTAGCATTGCAGCAAGGGCTAACTTGCTGCAACTAGCAGCAGTTCGAATCCCCTGAGGGTTAGCACAGTTCTAGCCAGGAGGGTTACATTTTCGTGGGTGTTTCTCTCTCTGTGAGCCAATAGAGATGTAAGACCTCCAGATTGAAAACTTTCCAAGGCAAAGGGAGCTACGCAGAGCTAGAGGGGAGCAGTTTTCTGCAAGCTGAGTGCTGGGCAGAAAAGCCGTCAGAAGGAAGAAGAAGATTGCATAGTGAGGGAATACTTCCTCAGTGATTTCTTGTCGAGGAAATCAACATTTCTCAATTATTGAGTAGCAGAGGAGCAACAGTTTACCAACTCCATCAGGGAGTATGTAAGGTAGCCTAGGAGTTATGCAGTAGGAGAAAGAGGGAGTTGTTCGACAATTTTCGGAGGAGATGGCAACCAGTGGCTTGAGGGATCAGGGCAGGTTGGTTGAGGCTTCCAAGTATGCCATTTGGAAGGCTAGAACGACCTTCCTTCTAGATGAGCATGCCCTCAAGACTTATGTTGATAATGTGGTAGTTGTCCTTGCGGATGCAGATCCATTAAAGAACTATAGAGTTGAGATGGCTAAGGCGAAGAGGATGATCCTGGATAGAGTCAAGGATCACGTGGTATGCCGTGTTGCAAGCAAAGGGACCGCTAAGGAGATGTGGGATGCCTTGGCCACATTGTATCGGGGATCTTCCGAGTAGCGGAAGATGTACTTAGAGAAGAAGCTGAGATCTGCTCAGATGTAGAAGGGAGAACGTGTGGATCCATTCCTCACGAAACTGAAGGAAACCCGTGATGAGTTGTTAGCTGCGGGACATACACCTCAGGATTCAGAGTTAGTGAGACTGGCTCTAAATTCCATCTCGGATGATTGGCAAATATTTGTCTAGAGTATCTTGGATACAGCAGCATTGCCAAATTGGGACGAGATGTGGGCAGCTCTGAAACAAGAAGAGTTGAGGAGAGACTTGCTCAAGGTCAAACTTGACGGGAACAACAACAGTAGTGGGTCGAAGCCCAAAGTAGAGGAGGAGGATAATGCCGCCCTTGCATCGAAGGGACAGCAGGGGCAATAGAGACGAAAGAAGGATGTCTCCAAGGTGAAGTGCTTCAGACGTGGCGAGATGGGCCACTATGCATGTCAGTGTCCTTTGAAGAAAAAGGACAAGGATGAGAAGCATGATCCTAAGGTTGCAGCCGCAAAGATCGAACAAGAGGAGTTCACCATGACAGCCAAGATACCTCCAGGAGGGAGGTGGGCTAATACAGAACTGTGGTTCGATGGAGCTATAGATGGCCAGGATCCTTGAGGAGCCCACCTCTTGGATCATCACCTTGCTACGGGAGCCTATGATCAAGAGTAGCGAGATAGTAGAGTTTTAGTTGGTGCCATCGAGTATTGATTCGACAGATGCAGTGGCTAGGAGAGCGAGAGACTGAGCAATGCAAAGCAAAGAGGCAGTAGTGCGAGGAGGCACAGTGTAAAGCTTAAGCAGCACTGTGACTTCAGAGCCAGCATGGTACTAGTAGCAGTCAGAATGTCAGCACCGAGGAGTATCCACTGGATAGTTGTATAGTTTTGGGTGTTTTCAGTTGCTTCTCTCAGCAACTGAGTTGCAATGTGGATGCAGTGTTAGCAGTGGCAGTGCTAGCAACATAACAAATGCAACGTTTGAGAGGGAGCCGTAGTATAGATGTAGCATTGGCAGTGTCAATGTCAAAGGAAATAGTACAGTAGTAGCAACAACGTAGTGGTTGGTGGACAGTATGTTAGACATCAGCAGTGCAGAGACGATGCTTTAGAGTCAGAGCAGTATGGAGAGAGGTAGTGTATTGTTAGAGCACATTCCTCGCTAAGAGGGAGTGTTGATTTGGGGTATTATTAGATGTGCTTTAAGCCTCAAATTTTGCAGGGAGGCTTGGGGACAGGTATTCCAAAGAACCCATAAAGCGTTTTGGGAAATTCTACCCATAAGTTATTTTATTAAAATAATTAATATTCTTAATGGGGTTCCTAACTCTAAACTTAGGAAAATTAAAATATTAATGGGTATTAATCTAATTAGGGGTGAAACTTCTAGAAAAAGCCATGGATCAAGCCAAAACAATCTGAGCCTTTGATTATGTTTAATCTAGGTCGTTGGTTGTCCAACAGGAAGATATAAGAAGGGGCTTGAGGGTCATTTGGAGAACACATAGAAAGATTGAGGAAATCAATTTTCTGAAGTGAAAAGTTCTCGGGAGGAAAATTGATTGAGGAGATCTTGTAGTAGAGGGGCAATGAGAATCTGGGAGAAGGAATTTCCGGAGAGTACGGGTAGATGAAGAATAGAAAGATGTCCAGAAGAAGGCTGACGTTGGCCCACTCAGTGCTGATGCAAAAGCAACACAGTCCTTGAGGGGAAGTCGAGTTCCTACTGAGGGAAGTCAAAATTCAGTTGCCAGAAGCCAAGGTGTGAGTTTGGGAGGTAGAAGGTCGATTTCTCAGCCAGCAAAGGATCCAGACGAGAGGCAGCGTAATACCCAGGAGGGGTGACGCAGAAACTGCCCAAGGTGACGCAGTTCTGTGCAAAGGCCACGCAGAGCCTCCAGAGCAGTAGGATCAGTCAATGATTCTCCAGTGACAGGGTGAGATCATTTCACCAATCTTTTGTTCGGTATTCTCTCTGTATCAGATTGCTAGTTGAGCATCCTAGACTTGTACTCAAATTTTCTCTTGCATAATAATAAAACCCTCAAAGCTATCGATTTTCCCACATTGGGTTTTTCCAGGGACTTTTTTGTCCAAAAATAGCTGTGTCCTATGTGTTTCTATTTTCCTTGTTCAGTTTCTATGTTTTAGAATCATAATTAAATTCATGTAGGCTGCTTCAGTAATTTTCTTCGATATTTCAGGAAGAAATTTGAAATAAGTGTGTAATGTTATTTACAATCTAGGAGAAATAGATTCAGTTGGTTGCAGTAGGATTCTTGAAATTGTTAGATCTAGGAATTTTCACGCCAACCAACAACCTTGTTGATCAACGCTTGACATGATGCCATGGACCTTCCATATATATATATATGCTCTAGTCAGATTTTTTTCTCCCATTTGATGTTCCTCCTTGAAGGATGGAGGATCATCCATTAACAAATACTTTTACCATGTTGCAATCATGTGCTTTTGCTTATTGTTTTGGGCCATAATAATATGAATTAGGAGATGATTAGGATATCACCCACAAAATGGTGGGTAACAGTTCCTACAGGTTCTATGAGCCTCCTTCATCACATAGAAACCCATGATTGTCCCAACTCTTGGTGGGCAATGAACCACCCCACCTTAAAAGGGGGATAATCATTGCTATATCTTATACATCAGACTCTTACCCCTTGAGACCCGAGCGGTTAATCAAAGAAAATCATAAAAAGGCAAAAGACATAAAAAATGATGGAAAAATCAGGGCCAAGGACTCATGTACCACGATTGCTCCCTCCTACACATTATAAACCCAAGTGTGGGCTTCCCTCTTATTAGCTACCCTTGTATTCCTTTATGTGACCTAGGGCCGCCCCCTTCTCATTCCCACTTCATTCACCCATCTGTCACATGCCACCACCTTTTGAAGGATGTACCTTGACTATATTATCCCCTTTAGAAGTAGAAACCACCTAATAGGATCATTGGTTAACCCCATTTGGAGTTTAGGAGACATTGGCATATCCCGAAGCCCATTATGGAAGGCAGACTATTATGAAGTCTGCACCTGTGGTCCATGACTGGTTAGCTCATTTACTCCATTTCTCTAATAACTTATACTGGAAGGCTGGGGGACACATTGGATGTTACACAAGATTGCAGATGGTGTCCATCTTGGGTTTGGTCTACCTATACGGGGTCCTAATCCTCCAGAGGGCTACATTGGCACATGTAGGGTGTGCGTTGAGAGCCATGGATCTCCACAACAACAAATAGCACTCCATGGATCCCCACAACCATTCAAAGATTGCTCGTGGTTCACTTATTGGACGAGGAATATGCGCCTGATCCATCATGCCCAGTTGGCCCCAAATTTGCACCATACACTTGGCAGATGATCCAGGACTTGCACGATGATGTGTTCTATCCCTTGCAATCGATCTACAGGCATCTTCGATTTGTTTGGAGACCCATGAGGACATTTGTGTGCCCTCACATTTCATTTGGAGTACCACGGGTAATTACAAGGGCCAACCCCTTGTCCACTGCTTTTGAGGGTCCTACTCTTCATTGTGGCACCCATGGACCTCATTAGGCCTCCTAGAGAGCCCTACTACATGCATAGATTAATATTTGACCTCTTGAGAGGCTTACTATTTCATTTATGAGCTAGTTTGGAGGGCTTGTCACCAAAAGTTGAATTACTAGAACATTATTTTATTTTTGAGGCTTATGTAGGCCAATGAGGCTAATTCGAACTCCTAAGTTGCGTATAAATACAAGTGAGATGAGCTCATTTGCTCATCATCACTTTGGATTGGATATTTTCTCTCTCTTGAGATTTTCGCACTTTTCTAGAGGATGAATTGGAGCTTTATGGATGAATTTTGATGTGTGGATATTGGTCTATCTTCTCTTGGAGCTTCCCTCTTGTCAACTGTGAATGGTTGGATATATTCTATTACATGTACCTACACGCTTTTAAAGTTATTATTGTTTTACTTTTTGATAAACATTGGACTGGGATTTTCGCTGTTCTAGGGCTAATTGCTGCCTTGCTTAAAATTGTGGAATTTTGTCTCTATTATAGCATCTCTCAATTTATGGGCCATGTAATATGAATGAAATCTCCTAAGGGTAATTCTATCAAAGAATTTGACCTTGATAAGCCATTCACTTGGTGCATCGAAGTATAAAAGTTGCAAGATTGCTTCTCCTTGACTTAGAAGGCTAGCATAGTGGTCTTGAGGCCTTCTTGATTGGGAACCAATAAATCCTACTCCTATTCATCATAGACTCCATTCTCCCAAAGATTAAGGCACTGATTTACCAAAAGGTGGTCACCAAAAACCACATTCTTTCATGTCCTTCTAGGTGTAACCAAGTTGGGGTACCTAGGGCATCAATTTCCCGACAAGCTATCCCTCCAAAAAGTTCGATCTCCTAGGGTCTCCTGCGCTGGCCTTTCCTCAAGCTCTCCTCCAATTTTAAAGCCATTCAGAGGATGGAGTTGGGAGAAAAGCGAAGCCCTAGGTTCGGGATCAAACATTGCATTAGCATGCGCAAGGCTAGTACCTCATAGGATCAAATCAACACGTTCAAGTGAAAATTCTTTCTTTGATCCTTTCCCTGCCTTGTCTAGGGTAGGAACATCATTGGTTGGCATACTCATTCCCCCTATCCTAGGACGGGTCCACTTGGTCCCGTGTGGTCCCATTCCTTTGAAAAGATAATTCTTCAAGAACCATCTGGAATACCAATTATAATAAGGATTTTAGGGATTGGGAAATTCCTTCATAAGTCATATACCATAAACCTAACCCTTGAATCCTCACTTCCTTTCCCTAGAAGACATTGTACCTTGCTTAGAAAGCAGGCAAGCTCCATCCTTTTAACTCTTCCAAGAAAAGGGATTATTTGGGTCACTCAACATCATTTCATTGAGTTATCCTTCATCGGTGACTCCATAATATACTGGGTCTCCTCGCATCGGTGAAAGTCTGTATATAGAAGGGAGCTTTAATTGAGGTGACAGTGGGCTAAGCCTCCATTTGTTGCCCTTGATCTAACATTTGCCCTTTAGGGCCTCTGCTAGTTTGAGCGGTAACAACTCCCACAATGCGCTCCATGAAAATACCTCTGTGCTTAAGAAATGCGCACCACTGAGTAAACACCTGCAATGATGTCCAATGGAAAATTTGAATTGAGCTCCCCAAATTGCATCACTAGTGAGACACTCAAAGTTCTTTGAAATGAGTGTGGAATTCCCGCTTGGAAATTCCTTGCGCTGAATAGCACGAGTTGTCTTGGCTAAGTAGCTCAAGAGATGTAATGTTCCTTTTTTTGGTGTTCCTTATGGAATGGATATGATGGACTTTCAGAGTTGGGGGAAGACAGGTCACAGGTGCATGTTGGCATGCTCAGCGGCCCCAGGGGCTTTTGGGGAGGTTTATAGGAGTTTTTGTGAGGTTCGATGGCATTCATTTGTGTATATTTCATTATCCACACAATTTGCGTTTCATTCTGTTGCATTCCGACAACTTCCAAAAATCAAAGTTATTAATGGCCTTGACTCAATTAATTACGCTTAAGGTGACATTTCGGGAGAAGTACTTCACAGAATACCTTAGTGTAATAGCTCATTGGAATCAGAACGAGATCTACAAGACGAGATGGTTAGAAGTGATTTTTAGTGACTTGAGGAGGCATGGTGGCCAATTTACCCTTTTCCCACATTAAAAAGAATATTTAATTGAAATAAAAGAGGGAAAAGTACTCCATGATTAAAATAATAAAATAGCAAGTTTTAGAGGGGTCATTCAGATTTATAAAAGAGGAGGAGGAGGCCATTAAAGGACATCTTGGATATGATATTACTTCATGTATGAGAGGTTGAGAACCCGGTTCTCTACTTCATTGGTAGCCCTAAGACGAAAACCCTCGGGTGTGCTAGTGGGTGTTGGACGAAAACCCAACACTCTTGAGGAGATTTCACTCAAAAATCTCACAGTGCTTCAGTGGAGTTTGGAGAGAGCAATTTTTCCATAGCTGGTTTGTAGCAGTCTTCTCATTGAGCCGTCTACATCATTGCCAGAGCCATTCATTAGTTGGGTCAAATCTTTTTCTGGGTTTTTCTCCGCTTGCTTGGCAAGCTTAGGTTCCACTGTTTCTTCATGTTGATGCACTCTTTTCAGTGGATTAATGAAATGGCTTAGTGATTTTATCGACATCTATTTGTGTATTATTTGCATGACGTGTGTCTATTTACATTTATTTGATTGTTCAAGTTTATTTCTGGTATCTATTGTTCAAATTTCCATTAGGAACATTACAGTGGTATCAAAGCGTTGGTCTTGGCTCAACTCGCGGGTTTTAAATTGGGAGGTATTAGGATTATTTGCAGTTTCAGATTTCTTTATTCGTTGGAGCCATAATTTTATTACAGGGAATATGAAGCCAAAACCCTAGTCCCTCTCGGCAATTTTTTTTATTAAGCGTCTAACAATTTTCTACCAAATTATCTTTCGCTCCATAATTCTCTGGAAAATTCAACTTGACAAAGTAATTAGAAACGTTGCATCCATCAAATTGTTAAAAATAGTGCATTGGGCCAATATTATTTCTAAGAGGTGCGCGTTATATTACAAAGTCTAAATTATTCAGATGGCCATTTATTAATTTACAAAGAGTTGTCCAAAAAATCCGTCCAAAATTATTTTGGAAGAGCAGAGCTTAAATTATTTTGAAGAGGGAGCCCATAAGCAAATTATCCAAAATCGAATTTTTAGGGCCGCGAGAAATTTTAATCAGGGCTGAATTTCATATTAAATATGGAATGTGAGTTGCCGTTAGGAATTTTAAATGGGCCAAAGTTTGTGAAGGGTGCTGCGTGATCTGTGAAATTTTTTGAATCTAAGACATCAATAACACCTATTGCAATTTCTGGTATACAATCTCCTACTTGTTCTTTACATTAACAAGTTATTTAATTGCATACACATCGAACTAAACACTATTATAGCCTTCACAAATATACAGATCATGCACTGAAATAAATTGAGACAATAACACAAGGGACGCTGTTATTTTTGGACAATTGTCCCTGAAAAAACCCAATTTGGGAAAACCGGTGCAACATATAGAGGGTTTGTATTATTAATCAGATATCGTGAATACAACTAGGGTGCCAGAAATGGCTCACCCAACAAAGAATATCCTTGGCAGTAGTACCTCTATCCGGAGACGGATATTCCGCAAATTAGCAAGCGGATGATCAAACCCCACAGTGACTATTGTTTTTCCCTATGCTGGACAGCGAAAGCTGCTCCAAGCATTGCTCTGGAATTGCGTCACTCCTCCAGGCGCTGCGTCACCCTCTCCTGGCTCAAAATCTGCTGATCTGCTCCCAGTCTGCCCCATAGAATCTCCCCAACGCTCTCTCTAAGGCCCAACATTAGCCTTTGTGGCTTCTGCATCTCACTGCGTCAGCCCTCTGCGTCGTCTACGTCAGCTTTATGGCCTCTGCATCAGCCCTTCTAGGGCCTGTGTTGTCTCTCCCAGCACTGCGATGCCTCTTTGCTATGTATTTTTCAGCCTCGGATGAAAATCCCTTGCTGAACTGCCCCTCACTCTAACTTTGATCACTAACTCGATTTCCTCAGCAAATCTCGCCCCAAAAAATCGAATTCTTTGATCACTTGGTGTATCTCTAGCTAACGCTCAAGCCTCCTCTTATACTTTTCCTGTTGACGAATCAATGGTCGGGATTAAGTCCATATTCAATGGCTAAGTTTAGAACTAGCTTGATCCTCGTCACTTAGAACTTTATCACCCATATTTTATTAATACACATTAATATTTTTATTTTCCTAAGTTTAGACTTAGGAACCCATTAAAATTATTAATTATTTTAATTACTCTTCATTCGGGTGGAATTTCTCTAACTGATTTCTGGTTCTTGGAGATCTCATGTGCCTTAGCCTCTCTACCAATTTTCAAGGTTAGAGCACATCCGATGCTACCCAAAATCAACACTCCCTCTTAACGAGGAATGTGCTCTAGCAATGCTTCATCATAGAAGCATCACACTGGTCCTCCTTATCGGTCCTCTGTGCTGATGCTTGGCCTGCTGCCCCACATCCATTGCATTGCTCCTTCCTGTACTGCTGCCCATGATGTTGCCACTGCCACTGCTACATCTGTACTGCAACTCCCTCTCAACATGCTGCATCATGTTGCCCATAGCGATGCCATTGCTAACTGTTGCACTGCAACTCAGTTACCGAGAAGTCAGGAACTGAAAACTCACTCAAACACTAACATCTTGGTCAATGTGGATGCCTCGTGATCCTGAAGCTACCTCTCCTGCAAACTGCTCTGTGCCTCTCGCAATGCTACAACATCCACTGCCCTACTACAAACTTCTGCGCTGTAGCACTACCTTGCCGTTCCATCACACCTTGCTCCACTCGACACTTGTCATCATGCTACTGTGTTTGAGGGTTCTCGTCGCCATATGCGATCCAAGAATTTGGGCACCTCAAGGATCATGCCCCCCTTCTGTAGTCCTCTCGACTACAGCTCCAAGTCTCCCCACCTCTTCTCTAGAGGTGTATGAACACTCATGGCACAATCATCATCAGTCTCGACATCCTTCTCTGCCTTTGTTGGAGCAACCTTTGAGTCAGAAGCTTCTCCCTTGCCTTTTTTCATGGGGCATTGAGAGGCATAATGTCCCAGCTCCCCACAGTTGAAGCACTTGACCTTGGAGATCTCTTTCTTCGTCCTCTTCTATAGCCCTTGCTACCTAGCTGATGCGAGAGATGCCTCCTTCTCCTCCTCCTTCTTGATTCGAACTCCCTCATCGCTACTCCTTGCCTTCGTCAATCTCTTGAGCTCTTCCTGTCGAAGAGTTGCTCACATATCCTCCCAACTGGGGAGAGTTGCTCTGCCTAAAATGCTTTGGACAAACGTCTCCCACAACTTGGACACTACATTCAGGGCAGTCCTAACCATGAAATTTGGATCCGGTGTAGACCCCACAGAAGTAAGCTGGTCGCGAATCCCTGACAACCTAAGAAGGAAGGAATCTATCTCCTCTCCTTTCTGCATTTGATTCTGTCTCAACTGATTCTCTAATAGCATCTTCCATTGCACGGAAGAGCCCTGATACAAGGTGGTCAGGGTGTCCCACATATCCCTTGCTATGTTCTCAACAATGTGTGGTACTACATGATCTTTGACCCCATCTAGGATCATGCACTTCACCTTAGCCTGGGCCTCCTTGTATGTCTTCAATGGATCAACATCGACTGGTTCAGCAACAACCTTCAAGGCATAATCCTTGATATGATGTTTATCCAGGATTGCCAGGATCGTGGCCTTCCAGATGACAAAATTGGAAGCCCCATCCAATCTGTCCTGATCCCTCAATCCATTCACTGCCATATCTACTCTTCTTCTCTAGAATCCTTCTGAGTCTTGATTTCCCTCTCAGAATTCCTCCGGCCAATCGTCGAATCACTCCTCTCAAATTCTCCTTTGCCGCTGCAACCCGGTTTTAGATTTCTTGGCTAGAAATCTGTCAAGGTAGTGCTTCACTCTACCTTGGTTCAGCCTCCTTAGACATTGTTCTACACCGACAAAAGCAATGTCACACCAGCTCCACAAATCAAAATTTGCACATCTCACTTGGCCTCGACAACTCAAAGTATCTGAGCCCTTCAGGCGCTGCGCAATCTCTGTGTGGGCTGAATCTGTTCCTCCCAGTCAACTGCGTCAATCCTTCCTGGCTCAGAAGGATGATGTGGCTCTTCGTGACCCTGATCTACCCTCCTCTGCCTCTGCGCTGGCCCTGATCGCTGACGCAACTACTACGTGGGCTCCTCCCAGCTACTGCATCTTCCTTTCTCGGCTCAGAATGCTGATGCAGGCATTGCGTGAGCCTCTGCGTCACTCTCTGCACTGTCACTCCTCCTCTTGCCTATTTAGCTCTTGAACATTGCTATTTCTTAGGACATCTACTTCTCTACTGCAAATTCTCAAGTCACCTATGATCTGCAGTCGCTCTGATACCATGTGAAAATTCCTAAATCTAACACATTAGAAACCCCGACTGCAATTACTGGTTTACATTCTCCTACTTGTTCTTTACATTAACAAGTTATTTAATTGCATAAACATCGAAGTAAACACTATTGCAACCTTCACAAATATACAGATCATGCACTGAAATAAATTGAGACAATAACACAAGGGACACTGTTATTTTTGGACAACTGTCCCCAGAAAAACCCAATTCGGGAAAACTGGTGCAAAATATAAAGGGTTTGTATTATTAAGCAGATTTCGTGAATACAACTAGGGTGCTAGAAATGGCTCACACAACAAAAAATATCCTTGGCAGTGGTACCTCTATCCGGAGACATATTTTGGCAAATCAACAAGCCGACCATTAAACCCCATAGTGACTCCGGTTGTTCCCTATGCTGGACAATGAAAGTTGCTCGAAACATTGCTCTGGAATTGCGTCACTCCTCCAGAAGCTGTGTCACCCTCTCCCGACACAGAATTTGCTGATCTGCTCCCACTCCGCCCCACAAAATCTCCCCAACGCTGCCTCTGAGGCCCAGCGCCAGCCTCTGCGACTTTTGCGTCTCACTGCATCAGCCCTTTGCGTCCTCTGCGTCAGCTTTATGGCCTTTGCACCAGCCCTTCTAGGGCCTGCGTTGTCTCTCTTGGCATTGTGCCGCCTCTCTGCTATGTATTCTTCAACCTCAAATGAAAATCCCTTGCTAAACTGCCCCTCACTGCAACTCTATTCATTAACTCAGTTTCCTCAGCAAACCTCGCGCCAAAAAATCGAATTCTTTGATCACTTGGTGTATCTCCAACTGACCCTCAAGCCTCCTCTCATACTTTTCTTGTTGATGGATCAATGACCGAGTTTAAGTCCCTAATCAACGCCTAAGATTAGAACTAGCTTGATCGTCGTCACTTAGAACTTTCTCACCCATATTTTATTAATACACATTAATATTTTTATTTTCCTAAGTTTAGACTTATGAACCCATTAAAAATATTAATTATTTTAATAACTCCTCATCCAGGTGGAATTTCTCCAAACGATTTCTGGGTCGTGGAGAGCTCCTGTGCCTTGGCCTCTCCACCAATTTTCAAGGCTAGAGCACATCCGATGCTACCCAAAATCAACGTGATTTTGAGTAGCACCGAATGTGCTCTAGCCTTGAAAATTGGTGGAGAGGCCGAGGCACATGAAATCTCCACGACCCAGAAATCGTTTGGAGAAATTCCACCCGGATGAGGAGTTATTAAAATAAATATTATTTTTAATGGGTTCCTAAGTCTAAACTTAGGAAAATAAAAATATTAATGTGTATTAATAAAAAATGGGTGAGAAATTTCCAAGTGACAAGGATCAAGCTAGTTCTAATCTTAGTCGTTGATTAGGGACTTAAATTTAGTCGTTGATTCATCAACAGGAAAAGTATGAGAGGAGGCTTGAGGGTCAGTGGGAGATACACCAAGTGATCAAAGAAGGCGCGAGGTTTGTTGGGGAAATTGAGTTAGTGATCAGAGTTGCAGTGAGGGGCAGTTCAGCGAGGGATTTTCATCCGAGGCTGAAAATACATAGCAGAGAGGCAGCGCAGTGCCAGGACAGACAGCGCAGGCCCTTAGAAGGGTTGATGTAGAGGACACAGAGGGCTGACGCTGTGAGACACAGAGGACACAGAGGGGTGACGCAGTGAGACATAGAGGCTGATGCTGGGCCTCAGAGGCAGCGCTGGGGATATTTTGTGGGGTAGAGTGGGAGAAGATCAACAAATTCTGTGCCGGGAGAGGGTGACGCAGCTTCTGTAGGAGTGACGTAGTTCCAGAGCAATGCTTGGAGCAGCTTTTGCTGTCCAACATAGGGAACAACTAGTCGGTGTGGGGTTTGATCATCCGCTTGCTGATTTGCTGGAATATCTGTCTCTGGATAGATGTGCTACTGCCAAGGATATTCTTTGTTGGGTGAACCATTTCTGGTACCCTAGTTGTATTCACGAAATCTACTTAATAATACAAACCCTCTATATGCTGCATTGGTTTTCCCGAATTAGGTTTTTCCAGGGACAATTGTCCAAAAATAACGGTGTCCCTTGTGTTATTGTCTCAATTTATTTCAGTGCATGATCTGTATATTTGTGAAGGCTGCAATAGTGTTTTCTTCGATGTTTATGCAATTAAATAACTTGTTAATGTAAAGGAGATTGTAAACCAGTAATTGCAGTAGGGGTTTCTGATGCGTTAGATTAAGGTATTTTCACATGGTATCAGAGCGACTGTAGATCATAGGCGACTGAAGACACCAGCCGAGAAATCTTAGAATTTGTAGCAGAGAAGTAGATGTCCCGAGAGACAACGCTGTTCAAGAGTTGAAGAGGCAAGAGGAGTGACGCAGTGCAAAGAGTGTGACACAGAGGCTCATGCAGTACCTGCGTCATCATTCCGAGCCGGGAAAGGAAGACACAGTAGTTGGGAGGAGCCCATGAAGTAGTTGCGTCAGCTATCAGGGCTAGTGCAGAGGCAGAGGAGGGCAGATCAGGCTCACGTAGAGCCATGTCATCGTTTTGAGCCAGGAATGATTGACGAAATTCACTGGGAAGAGCAAATTCAGCCTGTTGTCGCACAGATTGTCACGACAACGCTTAGACCGGGGGCTGTCACCCTGATCCCTGATCTCTCCGTTTAAGCCTGTCTCCCGCAGCTAAGGGGGGTAGACCCTATGGGACAATGGATGACCAACTATGGACCAGTTGGGTTGGGAGACACGAGGGGAAACAAACACTTAATTGATTTAATTAAGTTAATAGACCAGTGCCTTAAGGAGCTAATGATTAAATGATTATTTGTTGAATATTGCAGAAATATAAACCATGTAGAACAATCATTTATCATCAAATAACCCAAGCGATGTAAGATTTTCAACAAATGCACAACGCCTTTAAATGATCCAGCAATTGAACTTAAAGAAAAATTAAATGCTTTAAATGATCATAAAATTTAAATGCTGACCAGCTACCACTTTCATATAGCCAACTTGTAAATAAACATTTTAAGTGCGTTTAGCTATAGAAAAATGGACCACAAAAATGAATTTCAATTTTTTTTATTAAGCTTTTTTCAAAATATTTTTAATTTTTAATTTTTTTGTTTTGTTTGCAGGTGCTGGAGCAGCGTGGAAGGAATCCGCAGGAAGTAATGCTGAAGAGAATGCGGAAATGGAGTTTGTGAGGAGACAGGGATTTGATTTGCAGCAGAGTGAGAGGAGCTTTAAATATTTTCCAGAAATCTTGACAAAATTTTTTAACTCGCTCTCCTTCAGATTTCTTGAAACCCTCATAAAGAAAATTTAGATCTGAAAATGAATGATTTTAAAACCCTTGGAATGCAAGATTGCTGGTTAATATTTTTGGAAAGCAATTTTAAATGAAACCCCAACAAACAGATAGCTTGGAGAATCTCGAATTTCTTCAGCAAAAAAACGTGCAAGAACTGATCCTGAGGCAAGATCTTACCCTCCAGGGCCTAGATCTGGCTTCAAACAAAAATTTCTCCTCAGACCTGTAACCTGCAACCTGTAATGGAAAAACAAAACACCCAAAAATAATATGTGCAAGAATTGAAACTGAAAACCCTAACTAAATAATTACAATATTCACAAACTGCAGACTCTAAAATAGCCAGATTTCTCGTTATGCCACATAAATATTTTCAGAATTT
>APFE030206505.1:10783-30199 GCA_000404065.3 Pinus taeda | reverse complement strand
TTTTTTTAATTTTTATTTTTAAATGGATCCTCGAACTTAGCCTTTGGAAAATCACCTAGGACTTAGGACTTAGGACTTATGAGGGGATTAAAACATTTTCTAACCCTCAAGACACTTTACATCATGACTTTTACAATTTTACATCTCAAGGGGGACAACCCATTTGACATAGACCCTCATAGACCACCCAGTTCTGCGACACAACTATAATCTAGCAGATCAATGCACTAGGATTCCCCTAAGATGTTAATGACAAAATTCATTCCGGCTTTGGGGTTAGGCTGAAGGAAAACTCTGCCGATCATGGATCGGTGAGACAAAAAACCTTCTGGAATGTAGATTATCACTAAAACATTAGGTCCACCTAGGCAATATACATACATGACTCAGCTCTGCTAAGATTATTTACAATTCACACATGCAGATTGGGTTTATAATCAGAATATGATGAAGGTCGACGATGACTGTCGAATGGCACGGACACGTCAATCAAGCGCTACCCTTTTGCGAAGAAAAGGGGGTGTACTGCTAAGGGTAGTTGACATGTAGTGGTCAACACAGCCCACGCAGAGATTGCGTAGAGCTTGAAGGGCTCAGATTCTTCGAGTTGTTGGGGCTAAGGGAGCTGTGCAGATTTTGATTTGTGGCGCTGGTTTGACCTTGTTTTTGTCGGTGAAGAACAATGTCTAAGGAGACTGAACCAAGGTAGAGGGAAGCACTATCTAGACAGATTTCTAGCCAAGAAATCTAGATCCAGGTTGCAGCGGCATAGGAGGATTGGAGAGGAGTGTTTCGATGATTGGCCGAAGGATTTCTAAGAGGGAAATCAAGACTCAGAGGGAGTCTAGAGAAGAGGAGCATAGATGGCAGTGACCGGATTGAGGGATCAGGACAGATTGGACTGGGCTTCCAATTTTGTCATCTGGAAGGCTAGGATCCTAGCAATCTTGGATAAACATCGCATCAAGGACTATGCCTTGAAAGTAGTAGTTGTCCGAGTTGACGCTGATGCAGTTGAGAAGTATGAGGAGGCCCAGGGGAAGGCGAAATGCATGATCCTAGACAGGGTCAAGGATCATGTCATACCACATATTGCCAAGAAAAACACAACAAAGGAGATGTGGGACACCCTGACCACCTTATACTAGGGCTCTTTCGTGCAGCGGAAGATGTTATTGAAGAATCAATTGAGGTCGTATCAGATGCAGAAAGGAGAGGATATAGATCCCTCCCTTCTCAGGTTGCAGGGGATTCGCAACTAGCTTACTTCTGTGGGGTGTACTTTAGATCCGGGATTCTTAGTCAAGACTACCGTGAATGCAGTATCCGAGGAGTGGGAGACGTTTGTCCAAAACATTTTGGGGTTGAGCAACTTTTCCCAGTTGGGAGAAGATGTGGGCAGCTCTTTGACAAGAAGAGCTCAGGAGATTAACCAAGGCAAGGAGTAGCGGTAAGGGAGTTTGAATCAAGAAGGAGGAGGAGGAGGATGCAACTCTCACACCAGCGAGATAGCAAGGGCTACAGAAGAGGAAGAATAAAGACATCTTCAAGGTTAAGTGCTTCAACTGTGGGGAGCTGGGACATTATGCCTCTCAGTGCCCCAGGAAGAAAGGCAAGGGAGAAGCTTCCAACTCAGAGGATTCTCCAACAAAGGCGGAGAAGGATGCCAGACTAATGACGATTGTGCCATGAGTGTTCATGCGCCTCTAAAGAAGAGGTGGGGAGACTTGGAGCTATAGTCGAGAGGACTACGAAGGCAGGCAAGATCCTTGAGGTGCCCAAACTCTTGGATCACATATGGGTACCAGAGCCCTTAACGACAGTAGAAAAATGAGAGGTGTCGGTTGGAGAGAGGTGTGATGGAGCGACAGTGGTATTGCTAGAGTGCCAAAGTGTGAGGCAATGCAGTGGATGTTGTAGCAGTGCGAGAGGCTTAGAGCAATTTGTAGCAGCGTAGTAGCAATAGAGGGTCAACACATATTAGCAGCAGAGATAGCTTCAGGATCACGAGGCATCCACATTGACTAGGATGTTAGTGTTTGGGTGAGTTTTCAGTTTCTTACTTCTCGGTAACTGAGTTGTAGTGCAGTATTTAGCAGTGGAAGTGCTATGGGCAGCATGATGCAACATGTTGAGAGGGAGTTGCAGTACAGATGTAGCAGTGGCAGTGACAGTGTCATGGGCAACAGTACAGGAAGCAACAATGCAGTGGATGTGGGGCAGCAGGGCAAGCATCAACACAGAGGACTGATGCGGAGGATCAGTGTGATGCTTCTATGATAAAGCATTGCTAGAGCACATTCCTCGCTAAGAGGGAGTGTTGATTTTGGGTAGCATCGGATGTGATCTAGCCTTGAAAATTGGTGGAGAGGCTAAGGCACATGAGATCTCTAAGACCCAGAACTCGTTTGGAGAAATTCCACCTAGATGAGGAGTTATTAAAATGATTAATATTTTTAATGGGTTCCTAAGTCTAAACTTAGGAAATAAAAATATTAATGTGTATTAATAAAATATGGGTGAGAAATTTCTAAGTGATCAGGATCAAACTAGTTCTAGTCTTTAGCCATTGATTAGGGACTTAATCTCGACCGTTGATTCATCAACAGGAAAAGTATAAGAGGAGGCTTGAGGGTTAGTTGGAGATACACCAAGTGATCAAAGAATTCGATTTTCTGGGGTGAGCTTTGTTGAGGAAATCGAGTTAGTGATCAGAGTTGCAGTGAGGGATTTTTATCTGAGGCTGAAGAATACATAGCAAAGAGGCGGCGCAATGGCGGGAGAGACAGCGCAGGCCCTAGAAGGGCTGACATAGAGGCCGTAAAGTTGATGCAGAAGACGCGAAGGGTTGACACAGTGAGACGCAGAAGTTGCAGAGGTTGATGCTGGGACTCAGAAGCAGTGCTGGGGAGATTCTGTGAGGTAGACTAGGAGCAGATCAACAGATTATTAGGCGGAAGATGGTGACATAGCTCCTGGAAGAACGCAGTTCCAGAGTAGTGCTTGGAGCATCTTTTGCTATTTAGCATAGGGAACACCTAGAGTCACTGTGGGGTTTGATCATCCGCTTGTTGATTTGCCGGAATATTTGTCTCCGGATAGAGGTACTACTGCCAAGGATATTCTCTGTTGGGTGAGCCATTTCTGGCACCCTAGTTGTATTCATGAAATCTGCTTAATAATACAAACCCTCTATATGATGCACTGATTTTCCCGAATTGGGTTTTTCCTTGGACGATCGTCCAAAAATAACGGTGTCCCTTGTGATATTGTCTCAATTTATTTTAGTGCTTGATCTGTATATTTGTGAAGGCTGCAATAGTGTTTACTTCAATGTTTATGCAATTAAATAACTTGTTAATGTAAAGAACATGTTAAAATTGGCAACCAGGGCCAAACTCCATGTGGGTCAGCTTATTTATGGCAGTTGATATTTTTATTGGATCCCTCTCGTCGAGAGGTGTAGGATTGATCTAAAGATCATCCGATTTCGATAAGTATTTATGGAGATATGAATTTATTTTAATTATGGAATTATTATCAAGCCAACCTGCAACTTGAGTAGGCTCAGAAGCCCAGTAGACATGCCTATTCATCATCTACGTTTTAGTATAAATAGAAGAGGACTTGAAGGCATTTAGACATACTCTTCATGTGATCTCCTCTCCACGTCTTGGGGGTTTTTGGTGAAGCAAAGACAATGAAGATACGCTGAACTAAAGATGATGCCCTAACTGCTATGATGCCCTAATCGCTGTGATGCCCTAGCCGCAGTAAGCCGCAGGCTTATGAGGATGCAAACAGAGACCTTATACGCTGTTCATGGAAACATTTATACACAGTCAATGAAGACACCATATGTGCTGTCATGGAGACATTCATACGTATACAATTCAAACATCTTTGCAATGAGGTTTAGGATCTTGGATGCCTTTGAAATAAAATTACCATGTCTACTGTATAAAGAACTTGGATACTTATGATGTTTTTGAAGAGCAGTTACAGGATGAATGTTGGAACTCTGTCCACTATAATGATCACATCATCAAGGGAATGAAACTGCAGTGGAGTTGCAGTCAAGGTTGTCAAAGCCGCAATCATAGTAATGAAGTCGCAGTAAGGGTAACGATGAAGCCACAGTCATAGAAATGAAGCCGTAGTAAGGGTAACGATGAAGCCATAAAGAAAATGGATCCGCATTTCTATATGGGATAAATCTAGGGTTCAGTTGCATCCTTGAATATAAGGAGCAGCAAAATTTAGATCAGCCTCCAGCCTCCTCTCGGCATACCTATAATAAAAGATGATGTCCTTGGATGGATAGAAAAGATAAGTCAGCGTGTGATCTACCTTCACTATGACATACCTATAGTAGCCTCAACAAGATGTATTGCAGAGCCATGGAAGAAGTTTCCATTATAACAAAGATTCTTGACATACATAAAGAAGGAGACTATATCATCACAACATGAGGCAGTCTCATCATACTTCAAGGAAGAGTGATAATGATCATAGTCTTGATCATGACTGTAATTGATCATACATAGATGTGATCTCATAGTCTCGGAGAAACTCTGAGCAGCATAATGATGCATGATGATATGAGCATGGGCAGCATGATGATGAATGAGATCATGAGCATGGGCAACTTGATGATGGATAAGACCATGGAAGATGCAGCATGGTGAACAACATGAAGATAAGAGCAGCTCAGTCATCAAGGTTCAACACGTGACAGTACATCAAGGTGTCACACGGTAATGTGCAGCAAATAGACGAGATGCAGCACTATGATAGGTGAACGAGTCACTTTAGAGAATCAGTTGAAGCAATGTCTTCAACTGATCTCACGCGATATCAAAAGTCAAATATGGACTTCTATTGTAAATGTACGATCTCCCTCACTTTCTCTGCTGAACTTTGAAGAATATAAAAAGAAGAATTGATCAAGGGTTTCCCCACATTGGGGTTTGTCCCTGGCTGGCGCCACATCTTGTGTCCTCTTGTCTTGGCTTGTCTTCTACGATTTATATTTATGTTCTATCTGCAGTTTACTTTAATGCTGATGTGATTGCTAACTATGAAAATTTAAATAAATTGCTCTAGCATAGAACATACCAAACTCAACATGGTATCAGAGCTAAGGTGAAGACAATGCCCAAGCAAGAGTAAAAGAGCAATCACCAAAGACGGTTGGGACAAGACAAAAGGATCAATGGGTTCCTCATAATTCATCTAGGGTGAAGTGGAAGTAGAGAATATTATCAGAATGGTGCAGCGAAAGGTTTTGATGGCCTAACTAAAGATCACTTCATTGGGAAGTTCGGATCTATGGGTGGAAGGAAAGACAGATGCCTTGGTTACAATAAGTTCGGTCATCATGTGAAGGAGTGTCTGAATGGCAGAGACACTTCTCTTGATGAAGATAGATAAATCATTCCAGGGTCAAGGGAATGAAAGGTAATACAGTTCATCAAGGAGAAATGGTCGACTCTTCAAAGAAAGCAAGGAACCCCAGGCACTTCATCGGATAGATAATCAAGGGATTATACTTGGAGCCGTTACCACCTATCCCGAAAAGGGTGCAGGGAATGTTACCGGTCAATTGAATGAGGGTAACTCGATTAATTTATAGAGTCTCTTTTATGTACGTGATCGTAAGAAGAACCTAGTGTCCATGTCAGCAATGGAAGTCAAAGGTGGCACTCATCGATGGAAAGGTACGTGCTTGAAAACAGATTTTTCAAAGATGTTTTTGAGTTCAGGGTTGTATCAAGTTGCAAGTGCCAAGAAGTCCACTGGGAACCATGTGCATTGACACAGCACTGGAGGTCTGTGAGTCAGATGGTGACAGGGATGCCTGAATTCAAAAAGAGCATGAAGGTACATGTCTAAGATGTACCAAAGGAAAATCTTATAAGGGGACCATTCCCCTCATGCCACAGGTCCATAGAAGTTTGAGATTCATGGTCGGGAATCTCATGTATGCAAGTGGTAGAAAGCCCTCTATGGTTTGAAGAAAATCACCCCGGGCATAGTATGAGAGGATCAACAACTGTCTGATGAAGCTGAGATTCACTAGGAGTGAAATCGATCCAAACCATTACTCAAAGGTTGTGGATGATAGACCTCTCATACCAGCACTTATGTCTGACAAGTCCAGACCCTCTCATTTGTAGGAGACAGAGGAAGTTGGATTCTGTATGTGGAAAAATAAACTGCAAGCCTATGACTACCTCGAGGATCTTAACCTTCAAGAAGTTATATAGTAGTGACGTCGGACCAGATTTGAGAAAAGCCTCTGAGTTTCATAAACTCATTCGCGTTGATGTTCTTGGTGAACCTCCATATGTTTTGCAGTGAGCATGGTGAGCTCATATTTGGTTGAGCCTCACTGGATTGATGCCAAGAATCTTCTGAGATGTCTTCGGGGTACGATCTCTAATGGATAGAGATACACTGCTGAAAATATGAAACTGCATGATTATTCGAATGTTGAGCAAGCAAGCAGTGTGGAGAGCACTTCTCAGTGCTGGTTCTCTTTGGAATCGGCCTCGATATCCTGGATGAGCAGGAGGCAGAAGTAGGTGGCTCTGAGCACCACCAAGGTAGAATACACTGCTGCTAGCATGGCCTCTTGTGATGCAGTCTGGTTGTGGAAGCTCTTCAGTGAGCTGTTTGTACACATGATGAAAACCACTGTGATTTTCTGTGACAACCAAAGGTGGGATTCGATTATAGAGGAATCTCGTATTTGATAATTGCTCCAACAGATAAACATCAGATGCTGCCTTATCTGGGATATGGTAAGTCGATGAGCAAGGAGACTCCATCGCATTGAGACTAATGTACAGGTCGCTGACATTTTGACAAAGCCCCGGGGAAAGATCAAATCTGTGATTTTCCCGTACAACTTGGAGTTGTCGAGAGATCCTTGTAAAAGGGTCCTGCATGTTGCATACATTGAGCTCTAGGAGCTCTGGGGCCTTGCGATTCTCACTGGAGTAACATATGACCACATGGTGACTCACCCTCCCCTAGTGGTGCGCACTGGGACAAGATGATTCGCTTTCTTGTGAGACATGATGATTCACTCTCCTGTGGATAGGATAATTCACTCCTTTGTGGACAAGATGATTCACTCTCTTGTGTAGCAGGATGATTAGTTCTCTTGTGAGGTCTGGATGATGTGTTCTCCATGACAAAATGTAGCAAGATGATTAGTTCTCCTGTGAGGTCTGGATGATGTGTTCTCCATGACAAAATGTAGCAAGATGATTAGTTCTCTTGTGAGGTCTGGATGATGTGTTCTCCATGACAATTGTAGCAGGATAATTAGTTCTCCTGTGAGGACGGGATTGATTAAGTTCTCCTATCGAGGCATCCTACCCATGCAGTCTGAGACTTATGGGAAGTACCTCTCATCTGATCAATGAGCAGGGAAATGAGGATAGGGACCATAGTATTACCGATGGACGCATCGCTGTATCTACCATACTCCCTATGCTAGGATGACCTTCATTGATCTGGGACCAGTGGTAGGAGTTGTACCCACTATGACGCTGACTTCGGGTCGGCTAAGACTAGTCTGGGACCAGTGGTACATACTCTGAGACTGACTTCAAGTCAGTGGAGGACTGGTCTAGGACCAGTGAGAGCGGTACATACTATGACGCTGACTTCGGGTCGGTTGAGACTAGTCTGGGACCAGTGGTACACTCTCTGAGACTGATGATACTAGTCTAGGACCAGTAGTAGGAGTGGTACCCATTATGACGTTGACTTTGGGTCGATTGAGACTAGTCTGGGACTAGTGGTATGCACTCTAAGACTGACTTCGGGGCAGTGGAGAATGGTATGAAACATTCTCGATCAATTCTTCTTCTTCATGGTTCAGCAGAGCAGAGCAGGGCAGAGCTAGCAGAGTTGAGCAGAGCTGAGCAAAGCAAAGCAGAGTCAGCAGAGCTGAGTAGAGCAGAGCCATCAGAGCTAAGCAAAGCTGAGTAGAGCAGTGCAGGGCACTGGTGGCAGAGATAGTACAACCGAACATATGAATCAGCGGATGGAGTTCGCCCTAGTTGAGAGGGAGTGTTAAAATTGGCAACTAGCGCCAAACTCCATGTGGGTCAGCTTATTTATGGCCGCTGATATTTTTATTGGATCCCTCTCGTCGAGAGGTGTAGGATTGATCTAAAGATTATCTGATTCCGATAAGTATTTATGGAGATATGAATTTATTTTGACTATGGAATTATTATCAAGCCGACCTACAACTTGGGTAGGCTCAGAAGCCCAATAGACATGCCTATTCATCATCTACGTTTTAGTATAAATAGAAAAGGACTTGAAGTTTAGACATACTCTTCATGTGATCTCCTCTCCAGGTCTTGGGTTTTTGGTGAAGGAGAGACACAATGAAGATACGCTGAACTAAAGATGATGCCCTAACCGCTGTGATGCCCTAGTCATAGTAAGCCGCAGGCTTATGAGGATGCAAACAAGACCTTATATGCTGTTCATGGAAACATTTATACACAGTTAATGAAGACATCCTATGCGCTATCATGGAGACATTCATACGTATACAATTCAGACATCTTTGCAATGAGTTTTAGGATCTCGGATGTCTCTGAAATAAAATTACCGTGTTTACTGTATAAAGAACTCGGATACTTATGATGTTTTGGAAGTGTAGTTACAAGATGAATGTCAGAACTCTGTCCACTATAATGATCACACCGTCAAGGGAATGAAACTGCAGTGGAGCTGCAGTCAAGGTTGTCAAAGCCGCAGTCATAGTAATGAAGTCGCAGTAAGGGTAACGATGAAGCCGTAGTCATAGAAATGAAGCCGCAGTAAGGGTAACGATGAAGCCGTAAAGAAAATGGATCACATTTCTATATGGGATAAATGTAGGGTTCAGTTGCATCCTTGAATATAAGGAGCAGCAAAATCCAGATCAGCCTCCAGCCTCCTCTCGACATACCTATAATAAAAGATGATGCCCTCGGATGGATAGAAAAGATAAGTCAGCGTTTGATCTACCTTCACTATGACATACATGTAGTAGCCTCAACAAGATGTATTGTAGAGCCATGGAAGAAGTTTCCATCATAACAGAGATTCTCGACATACATAAAGAAGGAGACTATATCATCGCAACATGAAGCAGTCTCATCATACTTCAAGGAAGAGTGATAATGATCATAGTATTGATCATGACTGTAATTGATCATACATAGATGTGATCTCATAGTCTCGGAGAAACTCGGAGCAGCATAATGATGCATGGTGATATGAGCATGGGCAGCATGATGATGAATGAGATCATGAGCATGGGCAGCTTGATGATGGATAAGACCATGGAAGATGCAGCATGAAGATGAGAGCAGCTCAGTCATCAAGGTTCAACACATGTGATAGTACAACAAGGTGTCACACAGTAATGTGCAACAAATAGACGAGATGCAACACTATGATAGGTGAACGAGTCACCTTAGAGAATGAGTTGAAGCAATATGTCTTCAACTGATCTCATGCGATATCAAAAGTCAAGTATGGACTTCTATTGTAAACTTACTATCTCTCTCACTTTCTTTGCTGAACTTTGAAGAATATAAAAGAAGAATTGATCAAGGGTTTCCCCACATTGGGGTTTGTCCTTGGTTGGCGCCACATCTTGTGTCCTCTTGTCTTGTCTTGTCTTCTGCGATTTATATTTATGTTCTATCTGCAGTTTACTTTAATGCTGATGTGATTGTTGACTATGAAGATTTTAATAGCTGCTCTAGCATATAACATACCAAAACTCAACAGAACAAGTAGGAGATTGTAAACCAGTAATTGCAGTAGGCGTTTCTGATGTGTTAGATTCATAAATTTTCACATTTAGTACCTGTAGCGAAATCTATCCCTAAAGCCGAAATCTATTCTCTCTACAGGCCGAGAATCATATTACTTGACAAGCTGAATTCATATTCGAAGGAGATCGAATTTGTGGTTTGAATGCTGGATGGAATTCTCTGTATCTCTCGAGTTGCAAGGTCGATTTACCAAACCATCCGAGCAAGTAAGCAAGGTCGTAATTTAGTAGTGGAGGAGGCCAAACTCGATCTGTGCACATCGTATCCAAGTTATTTGTAAAATTATTTAACCGACTCAAGGATTATGAAATGATTGTTCCCAGCGTTGAGTTCATGAAAACTTGCGCAAGGAATACGACGACATATCAGATCGTGCATACAATGTGTGGAGCAAATTTGTAGACTTATCTGATTACTCACGTAATTCAGCGTCGACTTGGTTTTGGTGGGCTAATGACTGAGTGGGTAGAGCTGCTATCATGAGATGCCTCCTCTTGTCATCGTTGGATGGTTTATATAGCCGCATGCACCGCTGTCATTTTTACACATAGGGCCGAGAGCACCATTTTGGGCAGAATTTCTCAGTGGCGTGATGAGCAATAAACCAGAACTGACTAATTAAATTTATGAAAGAGACTGTGCATGCAGGTTGAGGAAGAAGTAGCAAAGGTTAAATGGTCCGAGTTATCTGTATTGACTTGCATGTGTTGACGACAGAACTAGAATTGGTGACTGGCAGCGCTGGCAAAAGAGTCAAATTACTCTGAGCGAATTTTCGTTTGAAGATGACATTTCGATCTGCGTAAATGCATATCTGTTGGCCCGTGAAATAAACAATGTCATATAGCTAAGAGAAGGAGCACAATGGTCAAATAATCAATATACTGGTAGCATGATGCATTTTGGTTGTTGTGTGATTGTGCCTACTTGCGCAGAAGTGACAAATGCATTAACAACGATGCCAAACTTATATTCACAAGCCACTGCAAATTTTGTTACTGGAGTAGACTTTTAAGTCGCTTTACCTGTTACAAGTACAACCCTTTAGAACCAGACAAAATACACCAAAATACTCTTTGTATCCTTCGAAATGTTTACCTGTGCACATTGTGCTTGCTCGTGAGCACATAAGAAACTTGGAATAAAGATATGAAGCTAGTTACATTGTATAATTGTCAGAGTATGTTGTAGCATTGTGCGCTTGAACAGAGGATGCATTTCAGAGATCACTGAAGCAAAAAGGTCAACTATTGGTTGCTAGTATATTCATTGCACCCACCTGTAGCATGCATTTGTTGAAGTTTCTAAATTTACTTAGTTTAGAAACCCTTCATGCACTTTTTCTGATTTATTCCTACCTACTTGTTATTTTTCTTTAACAAATTATTTACGAAGTAAATACTGAAAATAAACACCAGTGCATGCTCAACATATTACAAATCAACAACTAAAAGAAACAAGAACAAACACACCACATGACACCATTATTTTTGGACCAATGTCCCCGGAAAAACCCAATGCGAGAAAGCCGGTGCAGCTATCTGAGGGTTTCCTTATTAAGCAATATCAGAGTACAATCTGGGTGTTGAAACTGGCCTACCCAACAGAGAGTTTCCTTAGCAGCCATACCTCACAGTTTGAGAGAAATCTCTTGGCTAAAACCCCGAAAAACCCTTCTAGCAGCTCCTCAGCACAAAACTGCTTTGCAACCCCAGCTTCTGTCCAAACTAGACTACGTCAGCCCCTCTCTGTCTCACGCTGGCCTCGCGTCAGCCTTTCTAGGCCTGCGTCAGCACTTGGAGGCCCTGCGTTAGCTCTAGCAGCCTTTGCATCAGCTACGCTGGCCCCTCTGGTGCTCTGCGCAACACTTGGCTGCCTTTGCGCGGCCTTGCGTGAGCCCTTGCTGGCTCTGTGTCACCCTCCTTGGCTGCTGTGCTGGTCTCCCGGCACAATCTCTGCCTTCTCTGTTTCTCTGTACTCAATGCCCCTCAGCTGCTCTCCCGATCACTGATTCTATTTCTCTTAGCAAACCCTGCTCTAGGGAATAGAATGACTGATCATCTGGTGTACTCTCCAAGTGACCCTCAAGCCTCCTCTTATACTTTTCTTGTTGACATCTCAGCGGCCGAGATTAAGTCCCTAATCAACGACTAAGATTAGATCTGGCTTGATCCATGTCTTTTGGACCATTCTAAAATAGATTCATATTAATACACATTAATATTTTATTTTCCCTAAGTTTAGACTTAGGGACTCCATTAAAAATACTAATTATTTTAATATCTCATGATTTGTTTATAATTTGCCTAAACCCTTTCTTGGTATTGGAGATCTCATGTGCCCCAACCTCTCCACCAAATTTCGTGGCTAGAACACATCCGATGCTATCCCAAATCAACTGCATTGAGGATAGAACAACAATGCATATGGAGTAAAGGAAGGCGAGAACCTTGAATATTCATTTCTGAAGTCATTCTAGCAAAACAATACGTGGTTGCATCTGTGCTTAAAGTTCAAATAAACTCAGGCATATAGGGGTTACGATTTCCTCATATCACTGGAAGTGAGCTTACAACCATTATTTCTTCCAATAGTTGCTGGTATTTTCTATTCTCATACCACTGTTATTATTAGTGCATGTATTTTAGAGGTATGTATTTATCCCTCTTTTATATTCCAAATTAAATACAAGTTGTTCTCAAGATATTCTGTCCTTAATACTTGGCACGATCACATTTAAATTTGTTATAAATGACTGAAAGAAACCTACATCAGTTTGTCATGAAACTGATTGCCAAAACACCTCATTGAGAAGTTCAACAAACTTAGAGAATAATGGTCTCATTATGCTCCTTGGCTAAACCCATGGAGAAACTCAGAAAGCTCCTAATTAGATTGGAAACATAAACAATGACCCTTGGAACCATAATGCAACATTGTATCAAAATCCCACATAGAACAACAAACCATTCTCCAAAGGGATCTACACCCTTCTCCAGCAAGGACCGCCAAAATAATTACAGAAGGGGCAAGAATTAGGACACAAATTTTTGTACTTGGAACAAATTTGAAGCAGTTGAGGGTCACATGGAAAGTTCTTTTCAAATTAGATGAACTGGATGCACTCCTTTCCGAAGTGAACTGGTTAGAGGGGAAGAAACTAATTTGGGCTCTAAAACCAGCTCTGCTTGCTCTCATACAACACAATTTCTTGGAGGAACCTTGTGAAGGGGTTAGACTTCCAATTACATCCTGTCTCAGTAACATTATGAGGTTGAACGCACCTATACCTCCTTACAACAATGGTGTTATGAGGAGAGTTTTCAGATTGATAGTAGATACCTTTCAAGACTTGGATAACACTGAGGGTCTTACCTTTGGGAAAAAACTTCAGATTTTGGAAGATATGGCCAAGCTTTGAACCTATGACATCATGTTTGATCTAGAGTCTGATGATTTGATTTTTCAAATGTTCCAACAATTTTTCAGCATTAAGAAACATCATCCAGACATGGTCAAAACACACATGCAGTCCATCTTGTCTTCAGTTATGTGAGATTGTGATGCCATCTGCAAGAAGTTACAGTCTAAGTTGTTGGCCATTTGGAGGAGAGAACAATTGGTCTCACCTGTTGCTTTTGAACTAGATGAAAGGCCGGTTGAGCAGAACATTGGTCTGTTCAGGAGACGATTGACCCAGGAGGAGTTGCGGAGGATTGGTGGTGACCAACCATGCAACAAGAATGAGCTGAGGAGGAAGGGTCTTTTTTTCATCTACAAAGAACCTTGGGAACCTGACCACTTATACTTGAGAGATGCAGAGGAGATGGCAGAGGTAGAGCAGGAAAATATTCCTTCAGTCTTTCAGGATGAGGACTCTTCTTTGGATGAGTTCGTAGGGACATACGAGGATGTGTCTGGGGAGCATGAGTAGTCATGTGGAATTGTTGGCAGTAGGCTAGATTTATATTCGGGTGTGTATGGTGAGCAGTCAGTGGACCCTATGGGATACATTCAGGATGATGAGTCACCAACGATGATTCATCATGAGCAACAGATGGTGGGGCATGAGTCAGCTGAAGAGGATGATTTGCACAGTATGCATGATGAGCCTTTTGGGGAGAGCCAGTTAGAGGTTCATGTTGAGCCCATGATGGAGGGGGATGAGCAACCATCCTTGGGCCCAACCATTGATTAGGGGCAGGCAAATGTACAGACGGCTATTTGGGTAGCAGTATTTGCAGACAAATGTCCTTAGGAGGTGCGAGGGTTTGACGGGATAGTTTTGCAAGAGTTTGGTAGACTGGAGGAGTGTGGAGTTTTCAACTTGATGAGGGTGGATCTTTTTGAGATGGTGGTGCATCCATCTTTGGGTTGACCCACTGATGAGGTGCAGGTACTTGCACAAGCAACTGGTAGAGCTGAAGTACTTTCAGGGAGCATCCCTCTCTGGGAGTACATAGATAAGGCTTGTAGCACATCTTGCCCGCCTTTGCTTATTAGAGAGCGAGGGGCAGGTTTCCTTAGACAAATCTTGTTGATTGACCAAATAGAGCATCTTGAGTTGAGCAGGGACCCGTATAAGCTTAGTCAACTTGTTTCTTATGCAAGTGTCCATGCATTGGATTGGCGAGAGATCATGAACTGGTATCCTATTGATGGAGTATCATTTTTAGTCAGGAGCATCGCACTGCAGGAAGCCTTAGATGTGAGGGATACTACATGCTCCAGTTGGCAGCAGGATGTAGGCTGGTCACTCATCAATATTTCAGCACCGCATTAGCATGGTAAATTTGACCTTGGTCCTATGCCAAGGGTTGGATTGGAGAGAGGCGACGAGTTGGTACGCGATGGATGGAGCAACACTTAGGATTGGAGTTATAACATAGCAGGAGCCATGGAGCATTGATACTTGTTCTTGGTGGCATTGGGATCCAGGAGGATTGGTTGATGACCAGTTCAGTCAGAGATTGGTTTGGGGTTTGGGCATTGAGGGGCCCATTCATGGAGGGTTGACACAGAGGCATGCCATTTGTATGGGATCCGGGCATTAGGTCTCAGTTACATTGGACCACCAGACTGGTCCATAGGTTTGGATTGCTTGAGTGCAAGCAATCTTGGGGCAGGAGGATTTGTAATGTTCCTTTTTCTGGTGTTCCTTATGGCATGGATACGATGGACTTTCAGAGTTGGGGGCAAACAGGTCACAGGTGCAGCTTGACGTCTTTAGTGGGTCCAGGGGCTTTTGGAGGGTTTTTGAGGAGTTTTTGTGAGGCTCGATGGCATTCGCTTGGTATATTCCATCATCCGCACAATTTGCCTTTCGTTTTGTTGCATTTCGACAACTTCCAAAAAACAAAGTTATTAATGGGCTTGTCTCAATTAATTACGCTTTAGGTGGCATTTCAGGAGGCATACTTGGCGAAACACCTTCGTGTAATAGCTCGTTGGAACTAGAACGAGAAGATCTACAAGACGGGATGGTTAGAAGTGTTTTTCAGTGACTTGAGGAGGCATGGTGGCCAATTTACCCTTTTCCTACATTAAAAAAATATTTTAATTGAAATAAAAAAGGGAAAAGTGCTCCATGACTAAAATAATAATAAAATAGGAGGTTCTAGAGGGGTCCATCAAATTTATAAAAGAGGAGGAGGAGGCCATTAGAGGACATCTTGGATTTGATATTACTTCATGTATGAGAGGTTGAGAACCCGATTCTCAACTTCATTGGTAGCCCCAGGACGAAAACCCTCGGGTGTGCTAGTGGGTGTTGGACAAAAACCCAACACCCTTGAGGATATTTCACTCAGAAATCTCACAGTGCTTCAGTGGAGTTTGGAGAGAGTAGTTAAGCCGTAGCCGGTTTGCAACAGTCTTCTCATCGAGGTCTACATCATTGCCAAAGCCATTCATTAGTTGGGTCAGAGATCTTTTTCTAGGTTTTGCTTCGCTTGCTTGGCAAGCGTAGATTCCACTATTCCTTCATAAAATGGCTTAGTGATGTACTCTATTCAATGGATTAATAAAATGGCTTAGTGATATTATCGACATCTATTTGTGTATTATTTGCTGGTTGTGTGTCTATTTACGTTTATTTTGCTTTTCAAATTTATTTCTGGTATCTACAGTTCAAATTTCCATTAGGAACATTACAAGAGAACTAGTGTTGAATTGTAAAATGATGAAAGATATCCAAATGAGAGTCTCGATGCTATATTTATAATTGTTGGCCCTCTCCTCCTTGGTGGCCCCCACTGTCCACTAGTTCTCACCTTTTCTCTGTCTCTCCTCCAAGAAGTGCAAATTGCTCCATTGCATCAAATTTTCTTCTGTTGTGGACCCCACATTCCACTAGAGTTGTAATTTTCCAGTTCTCCCAAGTCCCATACACCAAAAATGTATCCAATGCCCAAATTACAAAATTTTGCTATGCTTAGCACCTCCCCAATAAACACCGTTAACCCCCTCCAATGAAAAATCCAAATTGGGGATATTACAGGCTGTAGGTTGTTCATCTCAGCTCTGTTTTGTCCTTGTAAGAAAACAACCCAAGTTTGATCCTTTGACTCCATGTCCCCTAATTTGGATAGGCACTTGTCTTGGTTCACCCATTTATATTAATTCTAAATTTATCACACACATTACCAAGAAAACCTCCCTTGTGCCATATGAGAGATGGCCTAAAGGGAGTGAGGGTGTTATCATGGTAACAGTGGACATTCCCTAATAGTTCCTCTAAGTTAGCACTTGTGTTTTATGGGTTTACCACTTAAGCTGCAGCTTTAAGAAGTAATACTAACTCCTAAGAATGATTTTGTAATGGCTTATTCTAATCTCATTGTAGATGTGATTGCAATTAGGTAGGGAAGCCCCTTATTTCTGTACTCATATGCTTTTTGTATTTATAAGCAGTAATTTCTTCCCAAAAAACTCTCTTGATCCTGCATTTGCAAGTACAAGTTGTTCTTTGTTTTGGCTAATGTGGTTTGCAACGTGTTGTCGCACAGATTGTCGCGACATGGGGGCTGTCACTCTGATCCCCGATCTCTCCGTTTAAGCTTGTCTCCCACGGCTAAGGGGGGTAGACCCTGAAAGGAAAGGATCACCAACTGCGAACCAGTTGGTTTGGAAGACACGAAAGAGAAAAGCACTAAGTAGTTTTGTTTAATTTAATGGACCAGTGCCTTATGGGTTTGGTGTCAAAATGATCACTTAACAGATGTTGTAGGAATGTAGAGTATGCACAGCAATCATTTAACATCAAATTACTTTCGAAAATGTGAGATATCAGTAAATTCACAACACTTTTAACAATGATCTGGCAAATTAAAAGGAAATAAACTCTGAAAGATATGACCATGTAAATTAGCGCATGAACCAGATATTATATTTAAGCGTGCCAAATCTCATAAAGTTGAACGTTAATCTCAAATCAACATTATAGCCTCAGCAAAAAATATAAACCATGATAAAGTTTCCAGGGTTAAGAAAACAAAAATATTTCCGCAATGCTTTTTTATGCTTTTCCGACAAAGTTTAAAAATTTAAACTAAATGAAAAATTTTAACCTATTCTCTATATAAAAAAGAAAAAATTTATGATAGATATTTTTTATTTTATTTATTTTGTTTTTTAAAAAAAAAATTAAAACTAAAAAGAACTAATTTTAAATCTATACTAAACCAAAAATAAAAATTAAAATGGAAAACCCTAAGAACCCTTCCTTTTTTTTTTTATGAATCCCTTTTTATTTTTTATGATTTATAAAAGTTTATATATATATATTATATATTTTTAAAGATTTAAAATTAAAAAAAATATAAAAACTAAAACTAAACCTAAATAAGGAAAAAGAAATCTAATGAAAACTAAATCTAAATCTAAGAGCAAAGTCCTAAACCCCTTTCCTTTATATAATATATATATATATATATATATATATTTTATATATCAAAACTAAAAAAGAAATTAACTTAAAATCGATACCCTAAAAAATTTGCCAGACGCTTGAAGACATTATTGAAACATATTCGAGCTGAAAGATTTACCTGATGCCGCCTCATGAAATACTTGGCTCGTGCGTGATATTTTACAACGGATTTTGATGGCTGAACGAAAGATTGCAGAATCAAATGGGCAGATAGACGCAGCAAGGATCGACGCCCAAGTTATTATCACCCACGCACGCAACTTTTCTGTGCAGTTGCTAGCCCGACGACAGTAAGAGAGGCAAGCGAACTTGACTGGATGCAGCAACGAGAGCTGCGTGGAGGCCCTCGATAGCTTTGGTGAAGGCAGCGAAGAGCCGATGCGTAGGAAGGAAAGCCTCACGCGAGTAATCTCCACGTGCTGAGAGCAGATACGTAGACAAACTCACGAGCTGACCCAAAGATCGAATTATGCTGGCTTAATATGACTAAAGGATTGAATGCGGGAACAAATCTGCGTTGAAGGATAGAGTTGGGCGATGGCGTGGAGAGAAATGAAATCTGTAGGTGAATGCTGATGGAGGGAGCTGCTATCAACACACTGAGAACTCAGGCACTTGCTGGATGATTTATTACTGCACTTCTGATGTACAGTTTGATGGCCGACGTGCTGGTTGATGATGTTTAACGTGTGAGCTTGGGTTTGCACGGATTTGAAAGAGCAGCTAGAGAATGGGTGATGGACAATGAGCATATGCAATACGATTTCTGGAATGGCTAAATGCAGACTATTGCAGCCTGAGGGATGGAGAAATGCAGCAATAAAATTTTGAAACGCACGCAGATAGCTAGGTAGTGTTGGACATTGGCTGCTTCAGGTTTTGTGACCAAAAACCCTGAAAATAAAAAAAAATTAAACTTTGGAGACCTATACCTGCATCCTGAAATACAGATAGAAAAACAGTTTTTCGACTCTCGAACAGCCAGATGTGTCAATAACAGCAGTAATATAATCAAAATTCCAATTTTACTATAAAAGAAATTTCAGAAAATCTCTTATGCACATCTAAAATTAAACTGAATGATTAACCCGGGGTCAAAACCAGTTGGGCTCTGCAAAAGATGCTTATGGGAGTTGGCTGGTTCAGCCTAGAACTGCCCCTAACGCCCACTGATCCTCAAGGGTTTCCTGCACAACTCACTTCAACTGTCAAATAAGAGAGAAAAAGTAGCACTAGATCTCAAACACAATGGAGATACCTGCCATTACATTAGAAACCCTAATACTACTAAAACCCTAGCATGTGAACAAGATACCTATGCTCAACAATACTCTTCATTAAGCTGTCATTAACGGATGAAAATTAAAATATGCAGAAATAAAATTTGCTCACAGCACATTAAGAGAGTAACACCAGCAAGCTTTTGACCCCAAAGTCTTCTTTATTAGCACCAGAAAAAGATTACACGAGAGCTTCTTCAGCACAAGCCTCAGATCCAATTGATGATCTCAAATGACCCCTAGCACCCTACTTAAAGGAAAAAATCCCAACGGCTAGTTTGAGTGATCCATGACAAAACTATCTCGACCGTCGATGAGGATCAAGACATCTCTTAATCTCATC